>OOFC01030630.1:0-17854 GCA_900323345.1 Pseudochromis fuscus | reverse complement strand
TCTGAGGCGGTCAAGATGTGCTCAAGATTCGCTTATCGTAGATGGGGAGGTAGGAGTGGACTGATAGAGGGAGGTAAAGGAGCTGCAGTATTAGGCTGGAAGTGAGGGAGGGCTGTGCAATCCACCCATGATTATCAGCAGCAGGCTGCAGAGAGGGGGGATTGATGCACAGATTGCACGTATTGTCTGAAGTGTGCAAGCTGACATGGTTACAGCTCGCAGTGACGTCGAACTTGTGACTCACGGCCGATGACATACATACATAAAATTTCTCTGCCTCGCTCGCACGCCGTGAAACAGTTTTTCTATTAACACCACAGCCGGCGCCGCCACCAGCAGCAGCAGCACCACCTTCTTTCATTTCCACCGTCCTACTGTGCCATCCCTAACATGGACGCTGTCATTAAAACATGATTAATTTCCTCTGAGCGGCTATTACAAACCTTAATCTTCCTCCCTGCACCCATTGTAGGAACAGTGCTAATATCATTCCAGCCTCACATGCATGCACACACATTTCGACCCATGAATTATGGAATTTAGTGATAGCAAATTCTCATTACTATGTGGGAAATCTATACCTTCAGGGTGAAAGGTGTGTGTGTGTGGGTGGGGGCGGGGTGGTGAGCTGCTGAGACATTAGCCTGAAACTATCAGATAAAGAAAGGTTGTGAGTGTGTTTTAGTGTCTCTTTTGTGTGTGTGTGTGTACATGCAGCCTCTTTCCTGTCCATAAATATGGTAAATGTGTAAGTCCTGCCATTGGCTGGGTTTAAGGGACGTGCATGACTAAACTCTTTATAATTACAAGCTGCGATGACATCACCACGACCAGTCTGCCACCATTCAGTCCCAAGGCCTCAACCACAGACTGTGTATACAAAGGATGATGTCACCTGTTGGTTTGTGGATGCAGGAGTTTCTATATACATTCCTTGGTCGAGCATGTCTTCCACCAGCACAATATTATGATTAATGATGATTTCGCGAGGTGGTGGGTGATGATTTCTATTTTTTCTTTCACTAAATACTCGACTGGGGTAGTAGATCAACGATCCAGCAACATGTTGATTGCTTTCTTTTTTTTTTTTTTTGCTCTATTTGTTTTGGCATCGAGCGTACCGTCCCCCCCCTCCCAGCTCTCTTTCTGCCTCCTATTTCCAATCCCCTCCACTTTCTCTTACTTCGCTCTCCTCGCCCCCCGGACTCGTTGCGGACCAATCAATCCCATATTCTATCTTTAATGCGGTCTATCATAATTTTCTCATTATAATCAGAGAGTGATTGGATTCTGGGGGTAAATGAGGGATTCTGAGAGGTAATTAGCAGACTAATAACTCCAAGTTCTGACATGCTGAAATAAGAGACGGATTGAGGGACTGTGAATCTCTCATCTGCATGGATGAGAAGAAGAGGGAGGAGGAGGAGGAGGGAGATCAGCCTCTTCTGACAGCTTTCTGCACAGATACATCAGTTACAAGCCCAATATTGTTCTGTGGTAGTGGGAGGTGGGGGTAAGTGGTTATATATCTGCAGACCAGCATGCACGTGTGAATGTTTTATCCTTATTCTGGAGAGTCTGTTGCAGAGAACAAACTATAACATTATTAAAATTAGACGGCCCACACAGAGTGATTATTTCCATACAGTAATTTTACTGTTTTGACAGAGATATATATTATCAGACTGGATAACAGTGTAACCCTGGTTTGCATGCCACTGATTTATTAAATAATACACATTTTGCAGGAAACATAATTATGTATTGATTGAACTTTTTCAAGTTAAGCAGGAACTCCATTATTGCAGTCACATTAAAAACTAGAAAGCACTCGGAGAGCACAGACCTCCACCAAGCACATTTCCTTCCATATTGTGATATTACTAGTATTAGTCTTGCGTTTATTTATATCAATATTAGTTCCACAGCGTCGTGGCTGTTTAAAGATGTCTGTTGCATGTTTCTAGCTTCATTTGGTTTTTTATGATGCAAGTTTCAAAGATCGATTTTTTCATATTCTGGATCATATTATCCCAAATTATTCTTTTATCCGGATCAATCTTTGATATATTGTAGACCATGTTAGAAACTTGTCCTGTATTTTTTTTCAAAGTGTCTTGATCATTTTTGGTGGAGTCATATGCATAAATGTCACATATGGTCCTATCTCCCAATGTTAAAGAATCCTTCAAAAAATTCCTGGATCCAGACGGTGATCCGGATCACTTCCAAAATCGAATCATTTGTTCCTTATCCCCATCTGGACAATCCCTGAAAATTTCATCAAAATCCATCTGTAACTTTTAGAGTAAGTTTGGAAACCAACAGACAGACAAACCCCGGCAGAAACATAACCTCCTTGGTGGAGGTAACAAAGCACACTCGACTACATAGTGGACATAGAAAACCTGCAGAGAACATTTGCTTTTTATATTTTTGTTTCTTCTGTCGCTGCAACAACAGTGAAAGAAAAACAGCGCCGGCAGTTTCTGCGTACACTGAACTACAAGGTGTTGCAGCGGTGTATCTGATCTCTCATCAGTTCAATCACTGCATGCTGTGCAGATTGGTTTCAGGGAGTGTGTGGATTCGATGTCTCTGGCAGTTACCAAACAGCTTCAGGTGTAGTATCACCTCTTTAAAATTATTAATACAATGGTGATATAATGGTGGCTCAGCAAATGTCATGTGTGTCCTGACGTTAAAGGTGGAAAACCTCCATCGCTGTCTTTACTTCCCACATACGCTGTGTAAATATCACCGTGTTTACCTGCAGCCGGCGGACATGAATTCATTACTGTCTCAACACATTTGTGTGTGCGGCACCAAAAAGCGTTAAAGCTATTGAGTTTCAGTTTATAATTGTTCGTGTCCTCGGCGATGTATAGTACCTGTTACACTCGTATTGGCTCCATTGGCCTCAGGTGCATGTGTCCTGGCCAGCGGAGCGCGTGATTAGCCAGCACTGCCGGCCATCCATCTTGGGCGGTGGAGGAGGCGAGGGAGGGGTTGGGCTCTGACGACAGACCTGGCCGGCCTGGCCTTGGGATACAACTATGGCTCCTACGTCTCCATCCACCTACCCACCCCACACACACACACACACACACACAGCAGCTCCAAGCCTGCAGGTTAATGGCTTTGACTCCTGTCCACTCCATCTCTCTTTCTCTCCGTCTCCTGCTCACTCTTTCTCTCTCACCCTGTCATTTCCTTGTCCTACTCAAATGTTTGCTCTCTCCCTCTTAATCTCTCTCCGTCTTCCTCACCTCCACATATCCCCCACCTCGCCGTCTCCCTCCACGCCTCTCCCCCGTTTCTTCATTTGTTTCCTCCATTACCTCTCTATCTCCTCATTACCTCACTTCAGTTTTCTTTTCTCCCTCTCCATTCTTTCTTTCCCTCCTCCCTCGTTTCCTCCGTCTTACCTGGAGTGTGTGTTGCATATGTATGAGGGGACGTGACAAAGTGCTGCCCTCAGCGCAAACAGCCTGAGCGTCAGGTCTGTGGGATGTAGAGAGGGAGGAGGAGAGGGAATGAAAGGAGGAAGATGGAAGAGGAACAAATGAAGGAGAGGGTTTGTAGAGTGGAAGGAGGAAGAAAGAAGAAGTAAAAACCTGATGTCATCCTTTTAAAAAGAGACGACAGTGATGCTACATTTGTTCCCATTTTTATCTTTAAATGTTACACTTGTCACATAAATTTGTTGTCTAAAAATGCAAAATTAGAAAATAAAAGTTTCCCTGTGCTGGGATAAAGGAAATGAATAGAGTAAGTAGTATCCTATTATTGAACTTAACAAGTCCCTTGAGTTACATTATCTGGTTAATCACACAGAAAACATTAAAAGATTCATTTACAACATTCATACATTGATCGCTTACAGCACAATATTACACACCTGAGGAACATACAGGATGATGTTTAATAGATCTACCTTAAAATCACCTGCCCAGTGATCATACCGAGCCACATTTTGCATTTAGATTTTTATTAATGAGAGAGAGAGGTGATTACATATTTGGCAGGATCAGAGAGATAGAGAGATAATGAGTTTATCTGATTCACCACAAGAGGGCACTCTCTCTCACATACACTGTATATTATTAATAATAATACGGACATAGTCACCAAGACGTCCCCTGTTTTTTTTTTTGTGGATTTCCATTTCTAAGCCAAGAGTTTGGCATTTGAACGTCGCCATGTTGGTTTTTCAGAGCCAGAAGTGACCATATTTGGATATGAAGGGAGGAGCGAGGAGGCGGGTCTGACCCTTGAACCTGAGGACACTGTCCAGTGTGTATAAGACTGGAGTTCACTGGTGAAGGAGCCTCCAAACCAGAGCTGTCAATCAGACTAAACACACCCCTAAATCTTCCTCTTTTTGAATGATGAAATGATTTTCCAACAGAGAAGACGAGTGGACTATGACATCAGAACAACTCGTGGGGAAAAAATATGAACTCAGTGCTTTCTAGATCTGTTTGTATTTTTATTTGATAAAAACACAGCATCAGAAAAATACATCTCAACAAGGCATGAAAAATATACTCCATTATAAAGCAATGTTATCAGAATTTACAGTTTCTTTGCACCAGATCTTTTTTTCTTTTTATTTTTTGTGACAGTAGTTGAACACAGTCCAGGCTGCTTCCCACAAAGCAGACCAGTCACAGGACTACCGGAGCTTTGAAAGTGGAGAAGAGAGGAAGTAGAGCATGAAACAAGTTGGAGAGGCTTGTGTTTGAAAGAGAGGGAGAGGAAACGCTAAGATGATGAATGGCGAAAGAAATAAAAGAATGAAGAGGGATAATAGGTGTGGAGTAAACAAGTGAGCCTGAAAGGGTTTTACTCCCAGTCGTCCCTCCTCGATTACTGTAGTTAAACCATGCTGCAGGTTTTAAGTCTTACACATTTTGTCCGTTACGTGAAGTGTTTTAAACGCTGCCTTGAAATATTAAACTGCTTTTTGTACTTCTTACCAGTGGGAGTCGAGCTCTGGCAGGTCCACAGATATCATCGTCTTATTTCATGCAGGCCTGAAGTGAACGCACTCAAGTGACACTTAATTTTCCTTTGTCGTATGAAAGAAAAGAAAACGGCGACAGACAAAGACGCATGAGTGTGGAGCACATTTGACCCTATTTTATCTCACATATACAAAGTGGCTGAACACAACAGGGTGAAGAGATAACAGGTGTGTGATAATGAAAAGAAACCAACAGGAAGAATGGGACAAATGAAAGGAAAGTAGGGAAATGACACGCAGACAGACAGGTCGCCGTCCCTGTCATCGTCTCCGGCGATGCTCTACCTTTTGGCCAGTTGCCAGGCAACGGTGTGCTTGACAACAGCCAGGGATGAGTTGATGTGACTCTCCCGTCGCAGCAAGGAATCATGGGAAGCCGGTGTCAGACGCTCCCTCCAATGCGAGCGCAAGGTCGAGCACAAAAAATTGCTCTCATCTCACAACAAGCTCCACCTGAGCATCACACACTAGAAAATTAAAACACACACACACACACACACACACACACACACACACACACTCTCAGACTCGCAGCCAAGAATCCAGGAGAGGCATCGTTTTGCAAGTTGCGTGTGTTCCTGTGTGCGTTTGTACTCCTCCCCGCTGCCTCACGCTGTGTCCATGAATAAGCGAGTGCCTGTGCATCCCACCGCGTGTGAGCCCACCTACCCATGTTTTGCTCCCTTTTAGTCTCCAAGCAAACACCATGACAGAGACCCACCACTGCTTACACCTGTAGCTTATGGTAATAATGCCATTGATACACAAGCACAGATATATACACACATACACATGCACACACTGAACACCATCAGTGGGAGTGAGAAGGGGGAGAAAGACCTCCAGTAGTGGCAGATGTGAGTAAATGAGAAGAAAGAGAATGAAACATCAGACGCTTCTGAGAGTGTGAAATATTTTACCTCGTCTTATGTTGTGTAGTTGGTTTTTTGGAAATGCTTTTAATTAAGTGCACTTAGTAACACTAAGTAATTTAATGCAATAATGCGTCTAAACTATCTTTGGAAGCGACTGAAGCTTTTTAAAAGTGAAACTAAATATGTGACGATATGAGATCATAATGATTAATTGTAGTAGTAGAGGCTAATCTGATTTAAATAATTATTAAAATAATAATAATTTTACCCATTTTAAGAGAGAGGGATTTGGGGATTTTTATTTATTTATTTATTTTCAAACTGAATCCCACCTTCTGACCTTTTGTGAGTAAGACCTTATCTCTTCAAAACTCATCTGTCCACATTGTTGCTAATAAACAACAAATCAGTGCAGGTAAAAACATTGCTGATAACCAGTGTTGTTTTCATCAACGATGGCGAAATAATTTCACTGACGCTGAATTTTTTCATGACAATAACGAGACAGTAATGAGCTAAGCATGACCAGACGTGTGTGAGTTTTCGTTGGCGAGACGAGACAGGACTAAAATGTCAGTGGGTCTGTCAGATGTTCAAAATGCAGGAAGTCACGCTGCTGCATCCTGTCCTTGTTTGGCCACGCCCACCACCTGACATGTCACACACCTGTTATGCAACACACGCTCTGCGCAACACACCTGTGGTCCGCTACAGAGGTCCGCGTGCTTGTGTTTATTTATTTATGCAAAAGCTCCGCCATTGGTCACTCGTCTTACACACAGACACAACTGAGTTTATTAGTTCATTGATGGACCATGGCAGCATCAACAAAGAGGCTTTCTCCATCAATGGGAAAGTCTTGACTAGAGGATCAGTCTGAATGTTGTTATTATGCAAAAGTGCAACACTTGACACAACCTGTCAACATTGACTCCTATTTCCAATACTTATTTACCTAAATTAATTTGTTAAAAAACGATTACTTTCTTCTTTCTTTTTTTTTCACCGACTACAACCTTTTTGAATTTTGGTCGACTAAAACGATCACATATAGAAATGACTAAAATGTGGCTAAAACTAAAAAGACTAAAATTAAGATGACAGCGAAAAACAGCACATATCCACATTGTGGGTGTTTATCTTTTCCCAAAACTTGTGTCCTAACCAATTAAATGTGGTTGTTATTGGAGTTTTTTGGACTGAATAACCTCCACACTGACATATTATGTATCAGCGGGCAGAAGTGATTAAGCCTAAAACTATATCTGTATTGTTTCAGTTGTATCTAGAGAATTACTGGACTCCTAGCCCTCAACTAATTGCTGCACCTTTTAACCCTTCAGAAACAATTCAACATCACCATGTCCTAAATAGACAGATCTGGGATAACAGCTTAAATGAACCCTAAAAGAAAAATGAACAAAGTAACAAACAGTCAGCATGTCATCCCAGAATGAATGCTCTGCTCCTCTGCAGCCACCAGTCATTTACCAATATGTCAAATTTCTGTGACCTGTAATATTTTTTATGCTGGGATGCATCATCCCTGCACCGAGTTTCATTCATTCTGTGCCGTCTGACCTATGGCGTGTGACGGATGAACGCAGAAGCCGACAGACAGATGAACAGACGAGCCGATTTCATTAAAGGAGACACAAAAAAAAAACCAAGCACGCGAACCCAAATTATAACTTTAAACACCTGGAAATCCACCTTTATCACGCCTGCTGTTGGATGCATGTTGCGTGTGCGTGCTCGACCCCTCCCCTCTTATGTTGGCAGTAACTAATGGCAACAGAATGAGGAAGTGCTCTGTTATGCCTGGCTGCCTGTTCTGCTTAAGAGAAATGGCGCGTTCACGGTAATGCGATAATACGGCTGTGATGAGCTGTCATTCAAATACCTCGCCGCTGAGAGAGATGACGGCGAGGAGACGGGTCTGGTGTGTGTGTGTGTGTGTGTGTGTGTGTGTGTGTGTGTGAGAACATTTTAGTGAGTGAGTGGGAGGGATGGAACAGGTGTGTGTGTGTGTGTGTGTGTGTGTTCCCTCATGTTTATGCTAATTTACAAGTCACTATGTCTGTTCTGTGTTATCAGCAAACCTGTATTGTGCTGCATTATTGCTTTCAGTTTTTTCAAGACTGTGGATGAGGGAGAGAAGAAGAGTCCCGGTGTGTGTGTGTGTATTAGTGTAGGTAAACCCATTTTGTGTGGGTGTGTGTATTGGTGTGTCATTAATTTAGCAGAGCTCTGGAAGCGTCCAGGCAGGCCGCTCTGTGAGCGTAGTCGCTCTGCCGCTACTTATTAATCAACCTGGCAGACAGACAGTGGTGGCGCTGCCCCTCTGCCTGCCAAATAGGGAGCTGGCCTCACTCTGATAACTTTCAACACACTACACCCACTGCTCTGAGGATGCCAAATTAGGAGCAACTCTGGCTAAGATAAGTCTAATAGTCCCACGCTGTGGGAGGGTGATAGACCGCGGCTCGCCTAAGAGACTGATGGTTTTTATTCGGCGCTGTGGGGTGGGGGTGAAGAAGAAGAAAGCAGAGGTTGTGAGGGATTGCACGGAGGAAAACAGAAGAATTGTGAGTTTAGTTGATCCAGGGAGATTTCTCCACAAGACTCAGATGCAGGATGCAGCGTGCGAGTATCCACGCTCTGAGATGTAGCAGGTTCACCGAATGTCAGCGCACTTTCAAAGCGGAGCTCTGCCAACAGAAAAGATGATGAATATTTACAATCTTCATTCATGTGCTGGTCCGGCAGAAGCAATGTCACTGCCAATCTTTGTTGGCACGACTTCCAGTAGACGCAAAAAAAAGAAAGAAAGAAAAGAAAAGCAAATTGATCGGCCAGACTGTGACTTTGGACGGGTCAGAAGATTTAATCCCTTTGCTCTGTGCTGAAGTGTAAATAATTGTCAAAACCTCGAGTGCAGCAGAGTGGAATCTGTAAGTGCATTTGTTAATTTGGTTCTTTTATGGTCTGCTAAACTTAAAGACTTCATAGCTTGGTTTCTGATGAATGGTTTGTGGCGATTTAAAATCATCTGAAGAACGGACATTCCCGGGATGCACAGCCATAAAAAAGTGTTATGCATGAAAATTTTGCGCAGTGAACGCTTTCCAGGTTGCTTTGCATCTCTTTATGTCGTCTCATGAATTTTTCATCAAGGCCCCGGCCGACTTCATATCAGCGTGTTTGTGGATTCACGGTGCACATACATGTTGACTTTGACTTCTCTTTCCCTCTCCTGTACTTTATACTACACACTCTGTACACACTCTTCTACGTCTTCGCTCTCACTGTGTCAGAATCACTTTGCACCAGCTTTAGCCATTGATTTTCTATGGAGGGAGCGATGACAGTGAGCAGCACACCACCCAGGTTTGGTACTTTCGGACTTAAAGTCTCAACCTAAACTCTGCCGAGCTGTCAGTGTGAACAATAAGATTAACAAAAAGATATTTTCAAGCTCCATCAGCACAGATTGCAACAGTCAAAACTGAAGGTCATGTGACTGTCTGACTGTGTGAGTGTACGTCTGACACTCTACACCATGAGTAATGAAACTGTGTGAATAGCAAGTGGTTTAATGAGCGTACTTTGTATTCACACTGTTGCTTTATTTTTTTTTTTTCAGTTATGAACAGAATAAAGTTGTTTTATTTTTTCTTTGGTCTAAAAAGACTTTCTTCACAGGCTTTGTTCTTTTTGAAAATTGTTACAAGTTTTGCCAATAACAAAAAAAAACACTTCTTAATAAGAGAACTTGTTGCAAATAATTTTTTTCCACTCTTTCTAATTTGCTGACGGATGTGAACGAGCAGAATAACAGAGGCATCCTTTGTGTTTGATGACTGTTATCTGAGTTGAATATGTTAATAACTTTTACAGGGACAATACCTGAGTGGCAGAGAAGTAACAAAGAAAAATAGTCAAACTTTTTTCCTTCATGTAATTTGTCTGTATGTGGATTTGGCTCTTGTACATGTGCTACAGATGGTGGAGTATGGATATTATACGATGTTATACTGTCATATAAACATATGGTCTGGATACAGTGTAAGGACAGAGGATCTTAACATCTATGTTACAATACTCTGTTATACAATGTTGATGTGTGATTGTTGTTCCTCACTAAGTGTGTGTTGTTCTTGTCTTACCATTGCTGGTATGTGTTGCTCCATACCTTTAGTGGTGATGTAGTTCCACCATGAATGCTACTTGTCTCTATATTTCCACACATATCTTGGATGCATGTGTAAGTACTTGAATGAGTTTATTATAATCAGGTAGAGGCCAAATTGCTCTAATCTGTCTAACAGACAGAGATGAGTGTTTAAAATCTCTTTATGTGAAGTTATTCCTCTTGAGAAATGAGGGTGGGATTGAATATGTGTCCTTCCTCCCACTCCTTTTCTAGTGTAAATGAGCAGACTGGAGTTTTGTACTTGTAGGTATTTCGTTGAAATAAATAAAAATAAATAAATAAATACTAACTTTATTGGCTAAAAGACAATAAGCAACTTTACTTGGAATCATAGACTGTATGTGGTTTGTAGACATTTTGAAGACAGGAGTTTGATGTTTCAATGTTTGTTCGTTTGTTTTTTGAACCAGAAGTGACCATATTTGGATATGAAGGGAGGAGCAAGGAGGCGGGTCTGAACCTTGACCTCGAGGACACCGTCCAATGTGTATGAGACTGGAGTTCTTTAGTTTACTACTTGTAAATCATTGGAGACCAATCCTGTCAATCACGCTATCCACGCCCCTAAACGTTCCTCTTTTTGAAGCCTCATATCTCCTGAATAATAAATGATGTTCAGATGAACCACCAGATCACTGAGAAGAAGGGTTGACTTTATCTAACGACTGTTTCAGGATTGAAAACGATGAGTCATTTTGAGTTATTTGGAGCCAGCCTCTAGTGGCCGTTGGTGGTATTGCATATATTCACTCTACGCTTTGAGGTGTTATCTGGGAACACACTGTCTGATTCACCCAGTACATCCATCAATATAAGTCTTATGAAATGTAAAAGCATAACAGACATGTCAGCAATTAGACAGCGTCTGAGCCAATTGTTGCAATCTTTAACTCTAATCTGAAGCCACTTACCATTTTAAACGCTCGAGCATTTGAACAAAGTCGTCTTAATTTTCAGTGAAAGGGAATTTAATGCCCTTTTTTCGCTGAACACAGCAGATAATTTATTGGATGATTTAGCAGCTCAGACAGTTGCCATGTACACGCAGCCTCACAGTTCGGGCGGGCTCAGAGATCAGAGGAGGACGACGGACGGTGAGATGAAGGAAGAAGAGATGAGATGAAATATACTCAACAGAGCTGGGATGTCACCGGCTGAGTCTCACACACACACACACACACACACACACACACTCACACAAACATGCTGGAAGTTTCATTAACACTCAGGCCTGCCCAGACACAACTGGCTGAATTGGAGGAAAGAAAAGGACTGAGGGACTGATACAGCAGATAACAGAGAAATAACTGCAGGTACAGATACACACTGCCTCAGCAGGTACACCACATACTGCCGCCTGACAGCTGCTCTCTCTTTGTTTGCTCTGCAGATTGTTTAGTGCTTTCTGTTGTTTGTTGGCTTTTCCTGCTGAGGAATTTTCTTTTCTTTGCCTGATGACCGTGGCTGCTCCTGATATTACCTGGATGCTACGATAACAACTTTCTCATCATGTCACTTCCCACACACTGTACATGGACATGCAACCGGGTCTCAAAAGTGAAGCCACTGAGAAAGTGTAATACTCCCCATGGCCACTAGATGCCTGCTCCAAAAACACTGGCTCCAATCCAGACTTCAGTTAAATAATTATCGTTTTCACTCATGAAAAACTCAATCAACAAGTTTTTTTCCCACAAGTCATTCTGATGTCATGAGCTAAAGTCGACTCTTCTTCTCTGTGGTCCATCTGAAACTCATTTCACCATATTAGGCTTCATAAAGATGGAGATTTATGGGTGTTGTTACTTTGACAGGCGACTTGAGTCTCATACACATTGAGCACACATCGCCCCGCCTCCTCACTCCTCCCTTCATGTCCAAATATGGTCACTTCTTGCTCCAAACAACCAATATGGTGACTTTCAAACTCCAAACTTCCTGACTTCAGAATGCAAGTCCACAAACCACCAAGTGCTGTCATCTTAGTTTCCTCCATTTCATACACAGTTTATGGGTTTTCCTGACATGTATTGATCGTTGATGATCATTTCTAAGACACATTTGTGATGTATCGCTGTGCACGTGCAGTAACTCGTCGGCAACAGGTCTGCACATGCGTGTTTGGATTACCATAATGATGTGACGATTTGCGCAATCGGAAAAATGTCAACGGTTCTGGAGAGCTGAGATGTTGCACTTTACAATGAATATGGTGTCATTACGGTAATTTTATCAGCGCCTCTCCCAGAAGCCGGTAAAGTAGATGACTTACTATATACTACGTGTTGTAAGACGATGAGACGATGAAGCAAGAAGAGCAGAAAAACACAACACCAGATTTTGATTTTAGAGTTTTAGTGAACAAAAACACATGGATGTTAGATTTTTCATGTTCAATTTGAATTTAAAATAAGCATAAAAAGTCCAGGTGGAAATTTGCAGGTGTTAAAGGGTTAAAACTACAGAACTGACCATAAACATTGTTCCCTACCCTGAGAAAAGAAATAATAACTAGACAGCACAAAAGTCTGACAAAGCATAATCCATGTACAGATGTTTTGATCTGTGTCCACAAATGAAATCTGATCTCCTGGGATTTCATCATTTCCTTTTTGGCCAGGATCCTGAAATGTAATAATTAGTTCTTTTGGTAATACGCTTTATTTATTTATTTATTTTTACCCTTGTTGGGGGTAATAATAATACTTTAGTTGTATTGCATCTTTCATGAAATATATGCAACACAACATGTAGAAAATGCTTCCCATGGATAAAACATACCCCGTTTAATAACACAAAAACAAGGTCAAATGGAGCAAAAGGAAGAAGAAAACCCACTGTGTAAATGTATTAATTATTTAAAATTATTTACACAGGTTAATAAAATGCACAGAAAAGAATAAAATCGGAGAAATAGTTAAAATTCAGTTTGAAAATGGATCACATAAGATAGGAATATATTTAAAAGTAGAAAAGCAAGAGATGACATTTGAACATGAGTGCAGCGGTGCATAGCAGAGTGCCCGACCAAAAAACTCTGTATCAGGAATGTCACAGTTAGTTAAAGGCTAAGTTGGGAAAAAAAAAGGTTTCTGTTGCATATATTTAGCAATCTGGCTCCCCTGATATCTCCAGGCAGTAGATAGTCCACTTAGAAATATAGAAATGCCATTCACCAGACCAAACAAGTAAACTGAAGATATATATGGAGCAGAATAGATTTTTGAAGCAGACATGACGCGATTCATGACGATACTTCTTCTTGAAGTTATTAATAAATCAGACTCTTGGTGTTTGTTGCACCACTTGTTGCAGATTTGAAAAGACATCACGAGACAGATGCGAGTCGATCATATAGTGAGACGAGCATGGCCCTCCTCCTCCTCCTCGAGCGATTTCACTCGGGGCATCGCCTGCATGCATTCAGAACAATGAGTGATATGACAAGGCGCAGGCACAAATCATGAGGTTGACAAACAGGGTTATCTGGCTGTGCACATGGGAGCGGCGTTTTCCATTTGTATGTGAGGAGAGAAAACAGCACCTCTGACAAAAGCCTTCAGCGCGGTTATTTGTTTGTTTTTTATTGCATTCAGAAATAATGGAAGTAGCCCCGTGGCCTTTGGCTTCTGGTTTATAGCCACTACTGATGCACTCCACCGCTCTGTCAGCCTGTCAGGGTGAAGGGAACTTTAGGTAAGCCTCGAGTATTCACATGGGGAATGTAACTAAGCACATTTCCTCAAATACTATGCTTTTATGCTAATATAAAATACTTTCTGGGACACTAAATGCCAATAAAAACCACAGTTAACAAGGAAGCACTTCAGATTGGAGACATTTTCACCACATGTGGGGAGATTTTTTTCAACAAATCTATTAGGACAAAAATGTTTATTCCTGAAAAACTGAAACATTTCACAGTTTCAGTTTGTACCTGCTGCTTTCTTCTTCTTATCAGATGATCATAAGAGGAAGGGATTTTGTAGCATTTCAGAAAATGTTTTTGGATATGATCCCATGTGAGACCTGGGGCCCGGTTCACTAAGGAGGTTTAACAAACTCTTCGGTTTGCGCAGCGAGTATGAAAAGCCCACATTAATGGAGCCCTGATTCTGTGGATCGCCATGGCAACTGTAAACAAAAAGAGATCATCTCGACCTGACATTTCTTATGTTCGGACCAGTTAGATCCACAAGATATCTGATTGAGTACTACGAGTATAAAGTACATTCGCTCATGGTCTCAGAATATTTAACTTCCTGTGAAGTAACGCAGCCTCCTCCTCAGCAGGGATCTCTATGAATGAACACGGCACGTTTAATGTGATCAGATATTTATGATGAAAGAGGGAGGAGAAAGAGAGACACCCGAAGTTAGTCGAAGTAGGTTCACAGAGTCTGTTACCAACTGAATGAGTTGGAGTTCATCTGTCTTGGGTTTGAGTTTACTTCCTTTCTGAAGGGAAAACCCGGGGTTTCCCTCACTTCCTGGTTAACAAACTAAACCCGCTTTGTGAAACGAGCCCTTGTTGCTATGAGACGTACAAACAAACAAACAATGGATGAGTTTAATAATTAAGTGACAAAGTTGCAATTTTTACTCCAGTATTTATTCGACATTTGTGTAAGTGCTGGTTATTTAATCAAATGTTTAATCAACTCCACAATAAATAAAGTAGGTAATAGCAGCTCCACCTTATAACACTGAAGTACTAGCTTCCCCTTTTAAGACTAATGGAGACTTTTACTTTTAATATTTTAAATACATTTCTCTCATAAGGCTGCTGTACTGTGGTGAGTTTTACTCCATAGTGTATTCCTGCTCCTGCTTAAAGGATTATCCTCCAGTGATATCATTTATACATCAGGCTGTGGGACCTGGGAAGGAAACTGTGGCCTAAATGTGGAGATTCGTAGTTCGAGTAAAATTTTCATAAACGATCACTCATGATTAAAACATTGTGTTCTCGTTGTCATTAATTCATCTGAATTCTGAGTGAATTACTGTTATGGCGTGACGGCCATGTTTCTGTACCAGTAGACACCGAATTGAATCACGTGTGTTGGCAGGATTGAGAGAAAGTGGAAGAAGTTGCTGCCACATGTAGCTCGAAAACATCAAAGTTTGATGTGTTTAGCCATGTAACAATGCATTTTTCAGATCGTCCACAGAGGTTAGAGCTACTTTTGAAGAGGAAGTATTTGCTCTTCAGTTTATCTGTTGGTGGTGATACTTTGGGGTTTTTTTTTTTTGGACAACAACAAGAATATCGTATCAGCTGCTAGTTTATGTCGAAATACTGTTTGTGTATGTGTCTGCAAACACACAGATGGCAGTGAACGCTTTCTCCAGAACATTATTTATCTAAATTGTTTACCAAAAACACATGCAAGTGGAAGGTTGTGTGCGTGTGTGTGTGTGTGTGTGTGTGTGTGTGAAGGGGTGTGAAGGATGAGCAATCGAGAGGGGTTTGAAAAGCTGTCGTCCACACACTCAGGAGGCAGGAGTCGGATTGGTTTTTGTATGTGCTGAAGATAAAGCTGAGAATTCCCTTTGTCTCTCACACACACACCAGCTCATGTCAGCCACAGTCTGGATGTGACGCGCTCCTTATCTGACAATAACCTTCCAATATGGAAGCCATAACTGCTGTTGTCACCATCAGAGTGAGACGCATTTTATCATTTTATTTGCATATTTTAATTACACTGCCATGGAGGTGGAAAACATCAGACATCTGGATGTTGTTTTACTTTTGATGGACGGGATTATCATGTAAAAACGTGTCTATGGGTGTGTGTGGGAGAGAGAGGGAGAATTATGTTGTTTTTTTCTTAGTAAGATTTGGCTGAAGTGTTTGTTTCAAAACTTTTTTTAAGTGCACCAGCTTCAGACTTGACAGATGAAAAATGGTGGAGAATCTTCAATCACACGAGGTCCACCCAAAAAATGCTGTTTTTACTCAAAACTGGGTAAATAATGAACTAACTACATGCTGGGTTAATTTAACCTAGTAACCTAGGAAGATGGGTGTAAAAACCACAGAATGGTGGGAAGTATTGGGTAAATACTACAAACGGCTGGGGGGGAAACAACACAGTGGTGGGTCAAAACAACACAATACTGAAAATTGTTGGCTAAACATAACATGCTGGGGGGGGACAACAAGATGTTTGGTAAAAACAACAAAGTAATGGGTAAATACAACAAAATGTTGGGTAAGTACAGCTAAATGTTGGGAAAGAACAACAAAATAATGGATAGATAAAACAAAAGGTGTAAAAACTACAAACAGGTCTAAAAACACAGTGGGTCGATTGAACAAAATAAGGTAAAAAAACAACAAAATGATTGATAAATACAACAAAATGTTTGGTAAATAAACAAAATGTTGGAAAAAACAACAAAATAATTGATAAATACAACCAAATGTTGGGTAAAAACAGCTAAATGTTGGGAAAAAAACAACAAAATAATGCATAAATACAACAAAATTTTTAGTGAATACAACAAAATATTGGTGGAAAAAACAACAAACTAATGCATAAATACAACAAAATGTTGGGTAAATAACAAAAAAATGGTAAATAAAACAAAATGTGTAAAAAAAAAAGCTAAATGTTGGGGGAAAAAAACACAATCATGGATAAATACAACAAAATGTTTGGTAAATAAAACAAAATGTTGGGTACAAAAACCCAGTGTGTAGTTGGTCCATATCTGAACAACCCAGCATTTTATTGTGTGTATTTGCTGTGAGCCTGATGTGTGTTGTTTCCAGGACAGTGATTGGCTGCAATGAACCGATTCCTCAGGACTCACCTTTCACTGACTTGTGTCAGTTGTGTAACACTTCACCACCACATGCTGCTATGAAGATGTTCATCATATGTTGTTAGCAAATGAGCTAAAAGTGTGAATCAGATGTCAGACTCTGCCTCCTCCTCTCCAAGCTGCAGTGTAAACTGTGCAGCAGCGTGTGAGAGCGGACGCTCCCCGGCGAGGACGACTCTGTGAGTTGAGACGGAGGTTAGCGGCTGAATAATGATTCAGACACTTTTTCCAAAGGATGCCGAGCGGATGCTTTCACTGAGCATGTTTTGAAGTGAAAATTGGGGAACTCTCCATTCAGTCTGATCCCAATTTGCAATGTGACACAACACTGAAAAAAGTTAGATTTATAATGGAGGATTGGTTAACGAGAATCGAGCCATTTTTTAGTTGAGAATAGTTACATGTTTGTAATACATGATGACAAAAAAAAAGAAAAAAGCGTCCAAAAATGCCTCAACAGTGCCAGCTGAACAAAACCCAAGCTCAGCTAAACTGTACCACGCTGACTATATGCAGCAAAGTGAGTGCTGCGTGTGGAGGAGTTACAGTATCTAGGCCAACCCAGCATGGGCTGCTTTTGAAGTGTTTCAAAATTTTTGCCAGCGCGTAGTGGAATAGCAGAGGTCTACTTTTAGCTCGGGAGATGCACAGACACAACAACCATTCATTGTGCTCGCAGGAAGGCCAAACTGTGGAGGACGCTCGCAGATAAACTCACGCCGAC
This sequence comes from Pseudochromis fuscus, assembly GCA_900323345.1. Lineage (NCBI taxonomy): Eukaryota > Metazoa > Chordata > Actinopteri > Pseudochromidae > Pseudochromis > Pseudochromis fuscus. The sequence continues at coordinate 173 of OOFC01030630.1, read as the reverse complement.
ATATGCGCATAAACATGCCAATAACAGGCAAATACGACGAGATGCTGCGAGACACACCCACATTCATACCCCCCAACAGACACGCAATGAGTGTTTACCCATTTATTTTTGCTGTTTGTTTGTTTTGCTCGGTAAATCCTAACCACCGCACATCTGCCGCCGCTGCTGCTGGA
>OOFC01030629.1:1543-17364 GCA_900323345.1 Pseudochromis fuscus | reverse complement strand
CCTCTCACTGCGTTGCAAAACTGAACGGTTCAACAAATCATTTGTACCTTCAGGTGTTAGACTGTACAACACACACATCTGAACTGAACTGTACTTGTTTGCTGGTGCACTCTTCTTCTTCTTCTTGTTATTATTATTGTTTTATTATTATTATTACTTGTTATTATTACTTGTGTGATTTAACGTCTGTATTGGTGTGTTTGCTACCGGACATTTGAATTTCCCCAAATGGGGATAAATAAAGTTTTTATCTATCTATCTATCTATCTATCTATCTATCTATCTATCTATCTAGGTTTTTACAAGCTAGCAAGCGCCGTGCCGCCGATATATTTAGCGTCGTCACATCAGACCCGGTCAGAGCGGACCACATGAAACTGTTTGAATAAATTCAATAGCGGCTTATAGACAGGTGCGCTCAATAGTCTGGAAAATACGGTGAATACAATATCAGTGGTAGCGGTGTGCATGGCAAATGTAATGTTTCAGTTTTGCTTGATCATAGATGCTTCCGACGTTGGTCAAGTCAGACTGAGGAGGGTCCGAAAAGCTGAAACCAGGTGGAAGTAATCTGGATAAACACACACTCATGGCTTTCTTCAGGAGACCACCAGGTTGGTGATCCCAGATTTAGTAACATTTGCTGCAAACTTTATACTTTTATGTATATTGCTAATGTTATATTGTGAATTATCTTCAACATCCTGGCACCAAGAAGAAAGATGATGCTATAGATCTGGAAAATATTAGCAGAGTGAATGGCAAGGTTTAATGTACAATTAATGGATCTGAAGTCTTTGTAGTCACAGTGGATAAACAGAACAGAATGAAGAACTTTGACTCGACTGTCTAGTTTAGGTTTATGCATCATTGCTGAGTAGCACAAGGATTGAAAGCACTAAATGATGGTGTCTGTCAGAAGGTTTTATTTATTTATGAGGGTATCCAGGCTACCAGCTGTTCATAAAGACTGGCAGATTTCAGAGCAGTCGGTGGTCTGTGATCTTCTGCAAAAAGATTTGTTTTTGGAGGAGGAGACGCCTTCTGCCATCTCCAAATTTACCTGTCAACACTCATTTTAAATGTCCAGATACAGGAAGCATTGAAATGTTGATTTTATCAGATTACTACATAATTATAAAATAAATATGAGCAGTAGTGCAGCAGCAAGCTGCAGTGAACTACACTGTGAAAAAAGAGAAAAAAGACAATAGACTTACAAAAATACGGTTTGTAGCAAGTTTACAAGACAATTTGTCATTTTATTGTTTAATGAAGGGGGCTGCCCTGTTGCCTCAGAGCAAGAAGGTTCTGGGTTTGGACCTTTCTGTGTGGAGTTTAGATGTTCTCTCTGTGTATGGTGGGTTTTCCCTGGACAGTCCAAACACATGCAGGTGTGAGTGTGGGTGGATGGTTGTCTGTCTTTTGTGGTGGAATTAAATGATGACAGGAGATGGTGACAGGTCAGTCTGTCACTTTTATTGTAAGACCAGAGGTCACAGGATTACAGAGCTGTCCCAAGAAAAGTATAACTAGGTTCTTCTCAGGGTGTGGTTATTACAGACTTGGATTGTGTGCGTGTGTGTGTGTTGTTTGGGTTTTCTATACGTCAGTGTGTCTGAAATGTCCCTGAGTATGTTTGTTTGTTCTCATTCGGTCTATCTCTCAGGTCCTATTGACCTGAAGAGAGGAGAGTAAACTGGGTCATGTGTCTCTGTTAGTTGCTTTAGAATTTAGTAAATTCTCTACACTTTGTGTGTTGGCCCTGTTATAGGCTGGCGACTCCAGGGTGAACCACGCCTCTCATCCATTGCCAGATGGGATAGGCTCCAGCAGACGCCCACGACTCAGTTTGGATAAGCAGGTACAGAAGATGGCTGAATGAATGTTTAATGAAGGATATATATAAGGTGACTGGACTGCTGTAGAATTAGAGTACAATGTCATGGCTGATGCTGAGGTCCTCCTCACATAGATCTGCCACCAATGCCATCTCCATCAGTGGAGCTACAGCTTTAGCCATTTCTTCTCCTCTTAAGGAGCTCAGCTGCAAAGTGTACATGTCGCAAGAGTAGCTTGCGGAGCAGAAGCATGATGTGTCACTTGCTTCTTCCATTGTTGAAGCAGTCGTCCCAGAGTATAAAATTGAGACAATATCCACAAGGTACTTTTTTAGAAATGCCGTCCTTGTATTTAAATGGATGCGTTGACCACAACTGACAGGTTTGAGTATCATAACGATGTGGGGGATTCCACCCTGAGACAATGTCCAAGTCGCCATGCTGTCATGATGTTTATGCTGAATATGTGTTTTCTGCCATTCATTCAACATCTTATGGTGGGGGTGCTACGTGCAGTTCACCTTACACTCACTCTCCTTCTGTCTCTCTGGTCCATCTCTTTTTGCTGGCTGCACACCTGAGCTAGCGCACTCCTTGGAGGTGATTCAAGTAGTACACATCAGGTTGAGTAGCCTGTCACCCAATGATGTTAACAGCCCCGTCGCTTCTTGGCAGCTGTCCTCTTACGACCTTTGGCACTTGGTAAACTGCTTGGTTTATGTTAAATATCATGGATGTACGTTATAAGGATCTATTTACTTATTGGCTAGAGAAACCAATAGGAGCATTTAAGATATAAAACACATTTAACCTGAAAGCCACAGTCCTTAAGTGTTGAAAAATAATAAAAGCCAATGTCCAATAAAGTAAACTTTAAATACAGTTTATACATTTTTTTACAAGTTTGGTCAAAGCGTAGCACACAGTTCAAAAATCTTAAAAAGATCTCCATAACTATGATCTGAATTATTGGATGTAAAATAATCAACAAACCCTTTAAAATGATCAAAACATTGATGGAAATCATGAATCCAACTGTGAAGGAAGCTGAAGAAATAAGAAAACCGTTATGCTTATGTTACGTTATGAGGTTCCTCTTTTTCTGCTGCCGGACCAGTGTATTGCGCAGTCCTTCCCTTCTTCACCAGATATTCCTCTGAAGAGGAAGCTCCAAGAACAATACAAAGTCCAACTCAGCAAACGCAGAGAAAGAAGAATGTGTTCATGATAGAATCCACAGTTTGTTTGGCCAACGGTTATCCTCTTCTATTTGACAGGTCTTGTTAATGATGAGGAGCAGTGGCTCTACTCCGAGCTCCTCCTAGATGACCAAGCTTCTCACCCTATCTCTAAGCAAGAGCCCGGCCACCCTACGGAGGAAGCTCATTTCGGTCGCTTGTACCCACATTCTTTCTGTCACTACCCAAAGCTTGTGACCATAGGTGAGGGTGGGAACGAAGATCAACTGGTAAATCGAGAACTTTGCCTTTCGGCTCAGCTCCCTCTTCACCACAACGGATCTGTGCAGAGTCCACATTACTGAAGACGCTGCACTGATCCGCCTGTCGATCTCATGCTCCATTCTTCCCTCACTCATGAACAAGACCCCAAGGTACTTGAACTCCTCCACTTGGGGCAGGATTTCCTCCCCAATCCGGAGAGTGAACTCCACCCTTTTCCGACTGAGAACCATGGTCTTGGATTTAGAGGTGCTGATTCTCATCCCGGCCGCTTCACACGTGGCTGCGACCAGATCCAGCGAGAGCTTGAGGTCACGGACTGATGTACAGAATTTCTAGGTGCAGCCAGGTGGGGGAGGGGGTCGAGTTTGGTGGCAAGAGGATCTTGTCTCTGCTTTTTCTCTTAGCACCGTCCAACAGCGACCTGCAGCTCTCACTGGGGCGGTTCGCAGCTGAGTGTGAAGCGGCTGGGATGAAGATCAGCACCTCCAAGTACTGAGGCCATGGGTGGATTGCCTGCTCCAGGTCGGGGGCGAGGTCCTACCTAAGTATCTTGGGATCTTGTTCACAAGTGAGGGTAGAAGGGACATCAACAGGCAGATTGGGGCACCATCTGCAGTGATGCGGACGCTAAATTGGTCCGTCATGGTGAAGAGGGAGCTGAACCGATTTACCAGTCAATCTATGTTCCAACCCTCACCTATGGTCATGAGCTTTGGGTAATGACCAAAAGAGCATCATCATGGATACAAGCGGCCAAAATGAGTTTCCTCCACAGGGTGGCTGGGCTCAGCCTTAGAGATAGGGTGAGGAGCTTGGCCATCCGGGAGGGACTTGGAGTAGTGCAGCTGCTCCTCCATGTCGAAAGGAGCCAGTTGAGGTGGTTCGGGCATCTGGTAAGGATGCCCCCGGATGCCTCCCTTGGGAGGTGTTTCATGTCCAACCACGAGGAGACCTCAATGCTGACCTAGGACACGCTGGAGAGATTATATCTCTCAGCTTCCCTGGGAACGCCTCAGGATTGTAATGGAGGAGCTGGTGGAAGCGGCTAGGGAGAGGGGTTTCTGGACCTCTTTGCTGAGGCTGCTGCCCCCGCGACCTGGACTCTCCGGATAAGCGGGAGACAGCAAAGACGAAGAATTTCCAAGCTGCACAAGACATGTCACATTTCACAATCTCTCACACACAGAGAACTCATAATCATCGAATGAAACATTTGTTAAACTCTTAAATAATCATCAAAACCCTTTTGTCATTTATTCAATAATTCCAACTACAAGCCTTTATTTTCATCAACACATTAGGTTTAAGCAAAATCATACCTGTTAGTTGTTTAACTATATGACTGAATATACTTCTGTGTGTAAAGCATCATCCAGGCTTGATTAAAGCTTCCAATGCAAAACTACCAGGGCCTTCTAGGCCCTAATGTGCTCACACCAGGAGCTTCAACCAAGCATTTAACTTTGTTATTTGCCTCCCCTCGACAGCTATAGCAATGAAAGAAACTCAGTCTTTCTTGACACTTGTTATGTTAGTTTGGGCTTGAGATTGCTGGAAGTTCAGTTATCTGTGTTTTTGTTTTCCTTAGGTTTTTGTATCTTGAGTTAGTTTAAGGGGAGATGCTGGGAGCAATGACCGATTGCATGGCTACCCAGTTTTGTTAATTTTGGCCAGGGTCTCCATTCCATTTATTTTTCCCTTACTTGTGTCATTTGTTTTCTTGAACTTTGTATATTTATTATATTTTTTTCCCTTTTTGGCAGCTTGAAAAGTTAAACATCTTGTTGAGCATACCTTTTATAGGTTCTGGTCTCCAATCAGGAATCAACAGTACACAATAAACAATTCCGCACTTTGTCAGTTACATGTGAAACGGGAAGTCTGAGGATGAAGGAAATATGCATAAATGACAGTTGAGATGAGGAATGCTCTTCTGGCTTGTTGTTTTGCAACAGATGGTGCAAGAGAGTTGCTCACAGTGGGCATCCTCATTGTTACAATAAACACACATACAGACAGAGAAGGCCACTCCTATGCACTGCAGTGCTGCCACACTGAGTGCTGCGTGTGCTCCACTGCCACTGTCAGTTGCTCTGTGTAAATGGCTGCTAGCATGAGTGGGCCTGTGCATCCTCTGTCCCCTGCACAGTATACCTGTGTGCACAGGCTAAACAGGTGAAGAGAGAAGAAGTATATTTGGATGGTCTCTGTTCACCAAACATCAGAAGATTTTTTTGCTTGGATGTAGGTGAAGATGACATAAATGAAAGAATCAAACATCTGTCCTCATATAAGTTAAACCCTAAGAACAACCAGGCCCAGGTATATCTTTGTTGTTGTTGTTGTTGTTTTTCAATTTGTTGTTTAATTTTTTTAAAACTTGTCCTGTCCAGTAGCTAAAGTTAGCAGTAGATGGTCTGGATGTCCATATGATGCCTGACAGATTTATTCTACAAAGGTAGAGCTACCACCCGGTAGGCTTGTGCCAGACCAATTGTTATCGGCTCCACCTGTTGCCCTTCATTTTTATTAATGATGAAATATGGGTAACTGGACCAGAGGGAAGGGGGAGAGTTAAAGAGAGCAATGGCAACCATACAGTACAACACAGCATAATAACCTGGACATTAGCATACACGGTGTTGATAGTTGCATAAGCGGGGTAAAGTGTTTTGTGTGAGTAAAAACCTTCCTCAGGCCCAGGTATACCAATGGATTCTTCTTTCATTATCCAATTTCGTTGGTCTTTTGTTGGTAAGACGATTTCTGAGTGTTAGGCAGTTGAAGAAGTCTCCTGCCACTTTTCAAAAACCTTAAGTATTATAAACAATTTACCCACCCTTATATGGACATCTGCATTACATTATTAGATGTTACCAGACAACAATCTAATGTACTATTACAAAATGACATTACATTGGTGCGTTGGTGGTCCGTCAGCTAGGTCAGGAAGTTGAAGGTGGTGTGTGGTCTAAAAAGTTTGGCAACCACTGATATAGATTGATCTGACTTTCCACAACTAGATTGATTCTTCAGATTTTGCAGGGGAATCCTGAGGCATTCCCTGGCCAGTTGAGTGATATAATCCCTCCAGCATGTCCTGGGTCAGCCCCGACATCTCCTCCCAGTTCAACATGTCAGGAACATCTCCCTAGGGAGAACCTGCTGGCCCGGTCAAAGCCTGCAACACCACCTGCTCCCGCTTCCTCTCTGGCATCGTGCTGTATAGGATGTCCGATGCAGATGACCCGCAGTCTTTCCTGGACATGTTTGAGGTGACAGTGGAGGCATGCAGCTGGCTGGCAGTGAAATGGGCCATGCGCCTGCTTCCACTCCTGTCAGGCGAGGCTCAGACCGTGGCGCTCGGCCTACCAGCGGTGTCCCAGGGGAGCTATAAGGACATATGAAAAGCTGTCCTGGACCGGATGGGCTACTCCCCAAGGATCACTGTCGCCACTTCTGGAAGACCAAGGTGGGTCCTGCCGACCGCCCTTTCGCCTACGCTCTGCAGCTGAGGGATGTGGCATCCAGGTGGCTGTGGCCAGGAGAGTCTGAGGGGGAGAGGAAGCTATTGGAGCAGGTAGTGATGAAACAGTTTGTGGAGGGACTCCTGGCCAGGACCTCGAAGTGGGTGAGGTGCCACCAACCCACCAACCTCAAGGCTGCTATTGTGCTGGCAGAGGATCATCTTGCTGTCCACTCCAGCAGCTAGCCATCCGAGGGGCAAGCACCGACGGCGCTCCGCCCAACTCCGGCTCAGAGAAAGAAGTCCCTCATTCCACTTTCACAGCAGGGGCCTCCAGCTGGAGTGGTTCCACCTAATGGCGTGTCTCCCTCTGTCTCTCTGCCTCAGGTTCCAGCCGCTGCAGGCACTGCTCCCAAACTACAGGGGGCTCTTAAGACACCAGGGCAGGAGTGTTGGAGGTGTGGACAGCTGGATCACTTTCGCCGGGAGTGCCCACTCATGGAGATGGGCCAGGTGGTCCGTGGCTGGTCCTCTGACACCCTCCCCTGGTCCAGGAGGGATGTACAGCATTCCAATAAGGTCTCAAGGGGTACACACCAGGCTATGGTGGATTCAAGCTGTACGCAGTTGATAATCCACCAGAACCTGGTTTGACCCAAGGCAGAGTGGGTGGATATTGTATGTGTCCGCAGTGATATTTGACATAGTGCCAGTTGAAATTAAATTTATATATACATAAACATAGAGAGAGTAATTATGTCTATGCCTGGTACCTCCTCGACTGAGGTTCCAGAAAAGGACCCGGCCAGGTCCTAGCAGGTAGTAACATCTTACTGGTCGGACTCGTCACTGCGTCATTGCGTCATCACTGCGCAGCAGGAACATTTGTGCCTGCAAGCCGACACAATCTGCACCGTTTTAGTCAGAATAGCAAGTTTTTGCAATGTGGGAAAAAGCACTAAATAGAACGATTTAATGTACAATAACTGCACTTTAGTGCAACGTTAAAGTTTTATTTAAAAACATCAGCTGAAAAAAAAACATGAGCTCTGAGCGCGAGAGCTCATATCTCCGAAAACGTTGGAGCAAGTTTTTAAACCACCTCTAACTTAATAAATTAAAAAGATATGTTAAGTTAAACCAACTAATTTCTGGCCGCACAGTCCTTTCCGTGATGCTGCTGCAGATGTTTACATTTGTTTTGTTGAAATGTCTGTTTCTGCTGCCACTCCTTCAGACACTCGTTTAGCAGACGCTCCGCTCAGTGTTTACTTCTGTCCTCCATCAGCGTAAAGTCATTCAAACACAGACATGATGCAGCTCTGCAGCTTTTCTGTTCACTCTGGTCACGTTAAGAAAACACACGGCACATGGTAACCACGGCAACAGCTCACCTGTGTTTTACAGCATGTCGCACAAAGTGAAGTTGAGGATATACGAGATAGTTTGGGCTTATGGATCGGATCGGACGGGTGCTAAAAGAAAAATCCGATATCCGATCCAGTCATTTTGGCCTGGATCAGACCCGATACCGATCCAGTAGGTTGGATCGGACCATCCCTAATTACTATTTTTTTGTTGAAAGAACTGTATGATGATGTACTGCAAATTGTATAGTGGGTTTTGTCTGGTATTTAAAATTGCTGTGACATCTCAGTCAAAGTCATTAAACCAAGTTTATACCACCTTCAGTTTTGCACTCAGTCAGCTTAAGACTGAAGTCTATTTAAAACACAGATCACACTGTGAAGCTGCCATAAGCAGCTTTTGAGTAATAGCACTTTAAAAGCAGAACCAATGTGATTTTTCTTTTTTAATCGGAGGCAAAACTAATTTACCACCCTATTATATGGGTCACCATTTTCAGACTATTACCTGCAATCTGGGTATTTATTGGCTTATCTACCATTACACAGACTCAGGAAGGCAGAAAGTGATATCTTCTTTTAACCTGCCAGAAAATGGGATGCCCTGTGGTGCCTATTTTTGACCCATGACTGACTTGAAATCAGAAAAACCAGACACAGCATTTATGTTTCCATTCAGTACATAGCGTGACTGTGATCTACTCTTCAGTAAATACTGAACAACAACTCAGTGCCACTGCCACAGTGTATACATATACATGTGTATGTTGTTTTACATCTTTTTGTTATTTTAATATTTCTGTATATACTAAAAACAGTACATAAAAAAATCAGTAAAAAAAACTGCTCCATATTCTGCACCTGCCAGAATAAACACCAAAAACTAAAACAGGTGACTCTATACTCACACCATTACAACACCAAACACTATTGAATAACCACAATTAAATAAATGCATATGGTATTCCTATATTATCATCATAACATGGATCAAAAATTAATTTCAGTTTTTCAGGACTCTTTATGTTGTCTAATCCAGTGTCATGTCATCATGTCAGTATTCACAGCAGCTTATCCAGAATCAGGTTGCCCAGGGAGCAAAGCTACGTAGCCAAAGTGTCCAATCCCAATCAACCTCTAATAGCACTCCCAAGGTGCTTTGAAGAGAAAAGATATATATATAATCCCTGCAATATAATCTGGGTTTCCTCACTTTTGGATGAACTTGGACTATTTTCCTAGTTCTGAGGTCGAACCCTGGTCAGATGCTGGAACACTTTGGCTTCAGCTCCTTTCAACAAGGAGGAACTGCAGATCTACTCTGAGCCCCCAACAAATATCTGAGTTTCCACATTCTTTCTATTCATGTCACCAAACTCATGACTGTAGGTGAGGAAAGACCAAAGATTGACTGGTATAGTAAGAGGTTTGCTGTTTGGCTCAGCCCCCGCTTCACCATAGCAACTAATACAATGTCCAATCAACTGTTTGGGCAGATAAAATTGCATTGCATGTCCACTGCGGTGGTACAATCTCACTTGTACTATATTCCAAAATCATTCCAAGTGTCTCTTATCCATACAGGCCAGTGTTTCTTTAATTTGTTGTCACACTTGTAGACCTGTACTGACTGAATTTGTGATTTAGTTTTGTTTTTTTCAGGGAGAAACATAAGATATGGCATAAGGCTATAAAGGTTAAACTTTTAAAGGATGACATGTAAACCTTATAACCTAAGAACCTGTTTTTTTATCCTCACACTGATTCTGTGTATTTTAAAAGGTAACTGAACTGCATTTATCGAGCACATTTTTGCCTTAGGTCTACAAAGTGCTTTACAAGTTTTGGTGGTTCACAGTTTACCCATTCACACACCAACAGAAACAGAGCTACCATGCAAGGCACTAGCTAACATCAGGAGCGACTGAGGGTTCAGTGTCTTACTTTAAGGCACTAAAGTGGTGACCCGCTCTAAACAGTGCCACAGCTGCCCCAAACCTACACAACAGTACATGCCCAAGTTATGACACAATGGCAAATATGCATTTAGTGATTCCTATAACCCTCAACTTATACATAAAACCAATATTTCACAGTAAATAATCTAACCCTCTATACACTAACAGTGAACCACACAATGTCTTATGTTCATCCACAGTCTGAAAGCTGCACATAGTTAGAAAGCAGAAGCCTGAAATCAGAGGTTAGAAAACAGCAGGCGTGCTGTTTTCTAACAACTGCAGCAGCAAGGAGAGTAAAGGCCATTCATACTTCAACCTGACTTTTTTGTGTACCTGTTTAAACTGAATAGATGGACATGGTGTTGTTCTCGTTTAACAGTTTCCAACAGTCACTGAAAGAAAACAAATGGTCTTTGTCTCTTGGATCAGTGTGTTTTTACACAATGACCTAGTCCACATTAAACCATTTTACATTAAAGCCAGTAATGCTCCTGGGCTGCTGCTGGTGGTTTTAGATGCATGTGGTTTCTGGCCACACCCTGATGTGTTTAGCTTTTAAGCAGGCCACAGTCCACTGGCACAGAGCCACAGAGGGCCCCGAGGACAGATGGAGGGCCCACGACAGTCAGGAAACTCACGTTTTACTGCTCCTTTAAAAGGAAGTAGGTTTCCATTTATATTATTTGTGTGTGTGTGTGTGTGTGTGTGTGTGGTGTCTGCGCCTGTGGGTCTTCATGGTTTAGAAAGCAGTGGTGAGTTAGTGTCTACTAAAAACACTCAGGTTCCTAAGAGATTTAGATGCCAGAAATTCAGTCTACATTTATGATTCCTTGTTGTTGGATTTTTGGTTTTGTTTTCTACCTTTTTTATGAACCTGTAATTTGGTATTTCCATTAAAAACAACTGGCTAAGCAGCTCTAATGTGTTTCACTATATGTAGTGTTCACCAGTATGGCCTATATAAAGTAAAGACAAGAAGTGCCTCCCATTTCCCTGCTGCTGCTGTAACTGTCCATTATTTTTTTGGTTTCATGTTGAATAAATCAAAAAACAATGAATTTGATGCTGAAATTCAACTCCATCAAATATTAAATGCTACAAAATATATTATTATGAAGCCTCAAATAATAGTCAGGACATTGTTTTCCTGAACTGAAGAAGGTTTCTATTTGAGATCAGCTTGTATTACAAGCAGGACTTATTTTTTAACTTCCTCTATTTTATCCTTTAAATTAAAAATGTTTTCAATTTAATTAAATAGACAGATTTCAGTCCAAAATGTTTTCAGAATGTATCAAAATGCTACAATTACTGAATTACACTGTTAATAGGATCTCAACACAACACACTCAACACTTTAACCCTTTCAAAATTTATTGTGAAATATTTGCAGACAAACATTGTCCAGTTTATTCGCCACTGTTATTATTTGTTAATACTGACCCACCCTGCCCTTTATCAGAGACCCAGCTTTTAATTTACTGCTGTTTTTTTATATTAAGAAATTCTTTGTAGAAAACATTACTGAGTTAATTGTGTCTTTAGTTTTTGACGTAAACAGCATTTTGCTTTGTACACTGGAGCTTTCCATTTTATTGGACACACTGGGATGAGACCTGCTGGCTGTGGAGGTTGTTTATGAACTCACTGTCATGGTCCACGTTCGAATCTCAACTCAGGCTTTTCTGTGTGGAGTTTGCATGTCCTCCCTGTGCATGCGTGGGTTTTCTCCGGCTTCCTCCACAGTCCAAGGACATGCTTGTTAGGTGAATTGATCAAACTAAATTAACCATAGGTGTGAGTGGGAGCATGAATGGTTGTTTGTCTCTGTGTTAGCCCTGCGATAGGCTGGCAACCTGTCCAGGGTGTACCCCGCCTCCTGCCCGATGACAGCTGGGATAGGCTCCAGCAGACCCCTGCGACCCAAGTGTGGAGAAGCAGGTATAGAAGATAACTGACTGTCATGTTCCAGAAAGCAGTCTGAGATGATCTGAGATGACCTGAGTTCTCTGAGCAATTTCCTGCTGAAAGTAGCGGAGAGAAGGACATCGTCAGGAACAATACTCAGGCAGACTGTGGCGTTGAAATGATGCTCAGGTAGTACTTAGAAAATCTCCTCCACACAATCACAGCAGCAGCATCAGCCTGAACTGCTGATACCAGGCAGGAACAATCCAAGTTGTTTCCGCTAAATTATGACCAACTACTTCCTGAATGTGGCAGTAGAAGTGGAGAGTCATCAGACCAGGAAGTATTTTTCTAATTTCCATTGTCAGTGTGGGTGTGTCTGTGTCCACCAGCCTCAGTTTCCTCAGTTTCCTGTGAGCTGACCTACAGCAGCAGAGACCACAGGGCGGTTCAAGCTTTGTCGTTTTGTTGATTGAGATATGTTCTGCTGTATTAATAGCTACTGATATGACTACATTTAATTGATTTCAACTCAGTTTAATAAACTAAGGGAACTTTAGATAATAAAGTTACAATAAGTTACTCTGGTCTTCCTTTGAGCTCCAACCAGTCTGGTCATGTTCTTCTCTGACCTCTGCCATCAGCAAGACATTTTCTTCCAGAGAACTGCTGCTCATTGGCTGCTCATGTTTGTTCTCCTCTCTCTGGGCATTCACCCAGGTAGCTGTGGTCCTTCTGTTGGTCGATAGGCCTGCACTTTAGGGACACACCACCAAGCTGCATCTTCCTGTCTGTAGCCCGACAGAGAAATTTAAGGTCACCAGAGCGGAGAAAAGCTGCCATTTATCCTCTTAAGGATTCAGACTTTTCAAAAAGAATTTGCATGACTTGTTGTATAAGGTGCACAGATCCTGCAGCTCTATTATTCTGTTAAATAAACATCTTAAGCATCTATGAAAATATTATATTTAGCTGCTTATTTGCAAATGTACTCATCAGCCAGTTAGCAACTGTGTCATTTCACAGTTTTTGTGTCAGTGAAACTGAGTCGTCCATAGAAATAGCCGGGAATGAAAAACAAGTTGTAAGATGCAGAAAAACAATATTAAAATTTTAATCAGATTCATTAGGTTAATCAGAGAGCTATTCTGTTTAGTCCTATAATATAGCAACCCACAATATATCTGTGTTAGAAACTTCACATTCAGGATGAAGGATCACTTTACACATGTGACAAGTTTACATTTTACAACTGTGCAAACGGATACACATTAATTCATTTAATATAAATCTATGTCAAAACACATAACAAATGTTCCATTTATGGTTAATTGTCACCATGTGTAAAACAAGATGTTTGATGTTGATGTTAAAAATGTTTCAGTTTTTTTTATATTTTCTTAGTAGACGTATAAATTTACTCAGTTTTTCTTATTTTATTCATATTTGCATGTAGCCTACAACACTAGCGTAACATCATGGGTATAGGCCCCGGTGAAATTTTTTTTTTTTCTGCCCCCACCCCCGCCCAAAACACAAGCATACCTCGTGCATGCTACACGCAGGCACACACACAAACACACACACTAACACACGCACAGCCACTCAAGAGAGGCTAGGCTAACGCTAAACGTGATGCTACGTTTTCTCGTCAATTTTCATCCACTTACTTTTTTTTTCTGGCTGAAAAGAAAAACAGCTCACCTCACACCATCATGACTGACAGGTATCAACGTGATTGGACAAATGATCTTTTCCTCCTCCCATACCAGCCACTCAGCGTCACCTTACCGACCCGCCCCATACTATTCCCTTCGCAATTATTATTTCTTTTTCCTTCATGGGCCCCTGACGGCGTCTGGGCCCTGGTGCAGCTGCACCGGTTGCACTGTTCATATTTACGCCACTGGCCTACAAGGATTTAATGTAAAATCACCACTCTACAGTTTTTTCCTTTCTTTCTGTGTTCAAAGCAGTATATAGTCTCACTTGCAACATGTACCACTAGCAACATTATTAAAGATGCTCACTGTATGGTGGTGCTCAACTTGTCAGCTAACTGAACAGATGATGTTAAAGCATCCCAATGTGAGACTGAGTCCACACATTCTCAGTGATCCAAGTTTCAAAAAACAGCTGTCATGCTAATGGTTAACATTATTAGACCTGACAAAGTCAAAGTCAGGCCTGTAGGAGCAGCACCTGTGGTGGAAATATCTCATGTGAAGCACGCTGAATCAAGAACAACTTTTTCTATCCACAGGCATTACTGAAGGAAAGAACACTTATAAAATAAAAAAGAATGATTACGTTTATATGAGCAACTTTTGAATTGAAGGAGTATCATGAGGAGCTGTCAGGAGATGAGAGCCAGCAGAAGGTCAGCTGGAGTCTGAGACGACTCAGGTTGTTTGAACTTTCTATTCTCTTCAACGTCTGTCTGTCCTCCCTCTGTGAATACACCACATGTCTTTCTATCACTCTCTCTTGCCAGTGCTAGTATCAGTAAACATTCAAGGTCTTTGTGGATTTGACCCACCATCTGGAGTGGAGAGTAGAGTTACGCTCACACCCACACTTACACTGACTACACACAGTCTGGCAGGGCTTGTGGTGGTATAATAGTGAAGTGAATGAATGGTTTTTACACAGTGATGCTGTAAATGAGCAAATCCCCTGGTGGGGCTGAAGACTAATACTTTCTAAACCAAATATTTCACCTGTTTGAGTCAAAATACTGAAAGCATTGTTAAATTCCACATTGTCCTGCATGGTTCATTATTGTACTACTGTTTATGCACAAAAAGGTTTGAAACTGATTAACAAAGGCCAAGTAAAGAACAGGTGAATTTATGTGTACAATAATGGCCTATGAAGTCAGGAATGGTTCTGGGATTTTCTTTTTTTTATTCTCCATAAATTATATTCACATTTAAAACAATAAAACTTATTAATTCAATGTTTTAATATGTCAATAAGTAAACAAACCCATGTCAAATTACAGAATCAATGTTTCATTTATTTTGGTGAAGTATTACTAATTGTATTAAGGTGGGAAAATATGTTTACAATTTACAAAAAAATATTTTGAAGGCGGCCAGTAGATCTATCACCAGACGGCACATTATAGTCTCCATCACTACAACCAGCATGTTTTCTATTATGATACTTATTGTTTAACTGTAACTTTTCCAATTGATCATGTTTCCTCTTCAGATTATACACACATACTCACACAGATGCAGATTCCTTTCTCCAAAGGTAAACAAATGAAAGTCTCTTCTGAAAGAAAAGATCTGATTTTTATTCTTCATTGTTGGCAGTATTTGGTATGTTGTATGTAGTATGCAGTACAACTGTATGCAAACATTTGGGCACCCCTTGACAAATATCATATTTTGGTGATTTTTAGTTGTTAAGATGTAAACACGGTCTCAAAAAGGCTGATAATACCAGCAAGTGTAATTACTTTTCATTATATAGTAGCCAAGACCAGGTTTGATTTTAATTTGAACTTTGATCTACACACCACAAAACTAGCAGCACTGGAGGAAAACCATGTTTTTGAAAAATTTCAATCTGGTTTCCATAGCACCGAGACGGCATTGCTCAAGGTGACCAATGATCTTTTAATGGCAGCTGACGATGGTATGTGCTCCATCTTGGTACTTCTGGACCTCAGTGCTGCAGCTGACACAGTTGATCACAGCATTCTTTTAAACAGACTGAGGCACTGGGTGAGATTTCAGGTACAGTTTTAGAGTGGTTTTTATCTTACCTTACTAATAGAAAGTTCTGTGTTGCAGCAAACAACT
>OOFC01030627.1:11591-21606 GCA_900323345.1 Pseudochromis fuscus | reverse complement strand
ACACATCAGTGTGTCCGCCATCTTACAAGGGTCATTTGTCGAGACTTCAGCATTGATGCCGCATCACTGCTCTGCATGGGGTTGTACAAACCGGCAAAATAACGACAACTTACTGCGTGGAATTACCTCCCACGGGTAGGAAAATATGTTTTTGTTGTTGTTGTTGTGTTTAATAATTTTTAATTTTTTAATTTTTTTTCTCATGTTAATAAACTAAAAATGAATGCAATGATTCTTCACAGTCACGTAAATGTATATTTTTGTGGTTTCCTTCAGAAAACACATCGCTGTCACATTGACTTGTATAGGTTGACAGAGCAGACTTGACACTCACAATATGGCGGCCACTCTGACGCATCGAAGCTGCGGGTGGACACAGGCTCTGCGGCGTCTAGTGTATATGTCTATGATATCCCAAGTGCATGAGTTAGCATTTCCACTTGTATCTTGTGCGCACAAGTTAGCATTTCCGGTATACTGTGGATGGCGGTGTTAAGTAATTTTTTAAGCTAATTCATGAACTGAAGATTTGAACAAATTATGCATACTCTTCTGTGTACTGGAAATGGTATTTCATGTGCACGTGAAACTATCTCGTGCGCACAAGATAGTTATCTGGTGCACTAGATACCTGCACTTTTTTTTTTCTTCATGTCCCTTTGGGGGCTCCGTAAATTAGTGTACAGATTTCATCGTTTCATTGTTTTATTGTTTTATTTATTTTATTTATTTTATGCGCTGCTTTTTTTTATTGTGTGTTTCACAAACACATATTATTTGCTTTGCTTTGGTTGTACAGCACTTTGGTTCAGCTGTGGCTGATAGAAAGTGCTTTATAAATAAAGTTGATTGATTGATTGATTGATCGTTAATTTCTGTCTTTACCTGCCTAAAGTGTTGTAACTTTGAGAGGGTTTTTAATTTTTTCTGTGCATTTCATTTCCACTAACAATCCTGTACAGTGTTATTTAAAAAACTCCATTTGTGACACGTTGGTTATGTCACTACCCAGAGGTGAAGGAGAGGCAACGGTTCAGTTAAGTCGCATAAAGGCAGATTGTTGCTGCTAATGTCGTCCATTACTGTCCCACGCACATCCACACACATCCTCCTCCTTTGTCCTGCGGTCATGTTCCTACAGGTTTTCACTGCTAAACACACATTGTCAGTTCAAAGACGACAGCCAGCTGTTCCCTGCTTGTTAATGGCCGCCAGCGCTTGGTGGCTGGTTCAAAGTTCAAAGCCACGGGAAGCTGGAGAGCTGACTGATGTTCACTCACACACACGTGAACACACACACACACACACACACACACACACACACACACACACACACACAGGAGCCTGGCTGAGAGATGTGCAAACAAAAGCAAGCATGACATGGTTGGACCGAGAGGTGATCGACACAGAAGTGAACCCAAATATGCAGAAAGAGTCACACAGTGTGGAGGAGTTCAACAAATGGACAGTTGTCATCATGGTTGATTGATTTGTTGCTCTTTGATCTTGCACTGTAGACTGATTATTTGTAATGAGGTGTAAACATCTCCCTTTATTGCACATTTTACTTCACAATATAATACTTACATCTGTTTATTTGCAGAGATATGAGCCCTAATATACAAATTACTCGAAACTGCTTCACTAATGTAGTTTCATGTGAATGCTATGATCTATAAATGTCATTTGTATGGTGTAGATTTGAAGTTAAAGTGGCAACAACAAATCGTGCACCGTTTCCCTGATATGCACTTGAAATATACACTTTAATTCATTTAAGTAGGCAACAGCTGGGAGAGTTTAGCCACAGCTTAGTGACTTGTGATCTGAATTCAAATAGTTTGGCACAATAATAAAGAAGCAGAATCATTCATAGTAAAAAGATGGATGTGACAGACAGACGTCGAGGCATCACTGAGACCGTCAGTTGGTCCAGTATGCACCAAATGTAAAGGACTGACTGGGAACGCAGACTTTAAGGCACTAGGATGGTGTGTGTGTGTGTGTGTGTGTGTGTGTGTGTGTGTGTGGTGAGGGCGTGGCACGAAGGGTTAATAGCAGCCGTGTTGGTATCAAATGCCAGCAGAGAGATGGCCAGTTGCACGTGTGTGTGTGTTTGCATATAGGGAAAAATCTGCCAGCCGTTCTGGAGCCGTGTGTGTGTGTGTGTGTGTGTGTGTGTGTGTGTGTGTGTGTGTGTGCGCACTTGTGTGAGGGAATCCAAGCTCTATTATCAGGCATTACAGTCAGAGGTTTACCAAAGTCCCATCTGTCACTGCTGTGGGGGCATTTAACACACACACACACACACATATATATAAATACACACAGTGATTTGGAGATCACATGTTGTCAACAGTATCTGTACTAGTTTGGAGCTGCCTTTCTATTCCTCCTTCCAATTAATCTTTTTTGGGAAACAAAAACAAAAAACAAGCAGTGCAGCATGAAGAGTAAAAAAGAGAAGAAAAAAAAAACAGCCGTACAAGCAGAAAAAATAGAAAAACTGAAAGGAAAAAAACCATGCCAACTTTTCGGTCTGGGTAGGCTGGCCAGAAATAATTGGCTGTCAAGGATAGAGAAGGCACTGCTCTTTTTCACAGCCAGACCAAGGAACAATACAAGGACAGTGCAGGGGACAACAGGAGGACAGGGTGGAGACAGAATGGCCTGTCGCCTTTGTTTCCATTAAAGCTCAACAAGCAGGCCTGCAGAGGGTGTATGGGTCACTGCAGTCCCTGCTAACTGTAATACAGCGGACGGAGGAGAGATGGAGGAGATTTAGTCCTGTGGCCTTGCATTCACTCCCTGCAGGGTGAAATATACAAATGTCCCCTTACACAAGCTGCAATTTTCTTGGATTCAAACAGGGTTTGGGTCGTAACACGGTGGGAGTGCCTGAGCATGAAGCCTATCAGTGTGCACAGGCGAGGCTGGTGGTGTGGACATTCAGCTCACATTCATGAATGCTTCCACTTATCACATCCTCACTGACAAACACTTCCTGCTCCGTCACTGACATAATGAATTTTTGAGAGGCCAAGCTGCAGGTTTTTATTTCACCATAATCTGCGGGGGACAATGAAGCGTGAGAAGCAGGAGTCTGACAGCCACTGTGTGAAAAGATCCTTTGGCAGCTCGCTGCAAAGAACCCTCTGAGAAAGTAGATATAGAGGTGTGAAAAACAGCTAGCGGTAAACGGGAAAAACGCCTTGGCATGCATTCTGATAGGTTTGCACAGACATACACACACAAATGCTGGTATACCTATACAGCTCGGAAGACAACACAGATGCATAATACGCGCCCAAAATCCCCCTGTGCACTTATAACACATAAGCACAAAAGCTCAAACACACACACACATGCACACAGCCTAATAAAAATGTGGCAATGGCTTAGCAACAAATAGGCTCTGAATTTCATATTCATGAATTCACAAACTCTAAGCCTATCAGCTCAGGCAACAAAAGCAATCCTCTCCCCTGTTCCCCCTGACTCACTCACCTTCCTGCAGGTACATGACAGCTTGTGAGTAGTTTTGCAGTGCGTGGTGTGTTCTCCCCAAGCTGCCATAGGCCAGTGTCTTGGCAGCCAAGTCATTAGTCTGAGCCGCCACACTTAGGTGCTGTTCCTGGAACACCACCGCCCGCTCATAGTTTCCTAGCGACTCGTAGGTAAGGCCCAAGTTGCCATAGGCGCGGGCCTGGCGAGTGGTGTTACCGGCTTCCTCTGCAATCTCCAGGTCACTTTGGTGGCATCGCAGGGCCGTCTCGTACTCTCCCATAGCCTGATACACAGCACCCAAACCGCAGCTGGCATCACCCTCTAGTAATCTGTCCTGAGTGTCACGGGCAATTGCCAGTTGACGCTCCAGACAGGATATGGCCTGCTCATAATTGCCTAGTTGGCTGTGGAGTGCACCCAGTTCACCGTAGGCCTGAGCCTTGCCTCCACACTCCCCTAGCTCATGAGCCACTACTAATCGCTTCTCAAAACACACCAGCGACTGCTGCAGGTTTCCCATGGCCCTGTGGACGAAGACAGAAAGCCAATGAGTGTTACAGTGAAACAGATTAGGAGTGAGATACATGAGATAACAACATAACAAGGCAACCTCAAAGAAAATCTGTCACTGGCTTTTTTTGTTGAAATTCCACCAAGTATTTTTTTTTTATTTTTATTGCTGCTTATCTTATGTCTAGTGGAAACTATATCTTTATCCCTACACTATTTTCTTAATGGAAAATGATTATAATGCTTTGAAGAGTGCACACTGCAGGAAGGTGTGTATAAGTAAATATATAAAAACAGATTTAATTTTCCATCTCAGTGCTGATAGATGCTGATGTGGACAGATTAAAGTTTGTATGAAAATCTACACGAGTAATGTTTTAGACATGATATGAAATTTCAAGTGCAGGCCGTTGAAGCGTAATAACTGTTTATCATCTAATATAAGAGGGGTCATCTGTCAAAGGAGGTTTACTCCCATCCTCTTGTGTAAGTGTTGACAGAGAGACATTTATCCCTTCTATATATTTTATTCCTTTTCACAGCTTTTAAACACACTTTATTCACAATCTCAGGCTCACCAACAATTGCTGGATGCCGGTTCAAATGGAGCATTAAAAGAATAAAAGCCTTCAGCTTAATTAATGTTGTGTGATAATGTATTTGCTAGACTAAGAGCTGTTGGAAGATGAGATGGGCTTGTGTGTGATGTCTATTATTCCCTTCTGAACTCATGCATGGCTAATACTGCTGTGAATGATTGCTGTGGTGGCATGCTGATGACGCACAATAAGAAGAAAATCATCTCTGAAATGAGGATTTCAGCAAGCCTTTCGTCTTTTATTTTGCAGTGTCGTCTCCCAGGTTGCTATCAGCTCTTTAATGCATGGGGAGAAATAGGAGGGAGTAGAGACACAAGATGTAAGAGGTTGTCTTGAAATAACTGCGCTTCCACCAGTTTCAGACGTCTGTGTGCCAAAGCCACTTTGCATACAGATAAGACCAGGGCCACTAGGCTGCTACTGAGACAGCCAGCACCAGACTTACATCCAAACGCTGCTCAACTGCAACGTGTCTCTAAACTACGGTGGTCTTTGATAGTGAGCGCAAGGAGACAAATTATATGCAAAGTACTGTGATTGTAAGTAAAAAAAAACCCAGTTAATACGATTATCTCCTGCAACAACAATGAGGAGAAATTGATACAGAGAAGTATATTTTGAAATACTGACTTTGGAGGAAAACTTCAGACTCACCTGTGCCCATTTCCCAGTCCTCTATAGGCTTTCTCCTGGTCCTGCATGCGGTTGAGGCTCTGAGCCACTGAGAGATACTGGTCGTAATACTTAATGGCTTCTTCAAAGTCTCCCAGAGCCTCATAACAGTCTCCCAGGTTTCCATAGGCCCTGCCCCGGTCCATTACTGCTTCATTTCCACTCAGCTGTTGTAAAGTGGCCAGCTGCTGCTCCAGGTAGCCAATAGCTTCCTCCATCACCCCTACATTCATTTTTGTGATGCCCATGTTTCCGTAGACCTGAGCCTCCACGACGGGATCCTTCAGCCTCCGACCTAACTCTAACTGCTCTTCGTAGCTCTTGAAGGCCATGGCGTACTTCCCAAGGGCCATGTAGACGGCTGCCAAGTGACCATGGGCTTTGCACTCTCCTGACACATCACCGAGCTCTTGGTACACCTCTAGCTCTTGGGTGTGGTAGCCCAGGGCTTTATCATATTTCTGCACAAGTCTGTAGGTGGCACCAAGAGCGGCATATGCACAAGCCTCCATCCTACGTTCCTTAACCTGAAACAACAAAGAATTTCACCGTATCAGCAAGACAGACATGAGTAAATTACATCAAATTACATTACAAATATTATGGAACTGTTCTCGGTCATACCTGGTGAGCTAAGGCCAGCTGCTGCTCATAAAACTGAATGGCTCCAGCCACATCCTTTTTACAAACAAATATGTCTCCCAGGTTCCCAAGAGCTCTGAAGCGAGCCTGTGCATTGTTCAGGGACTGGGCCAGTGACAACAGGTATTTCTGACACTCCTCAGCCTTGGTGAAATCTCCTAGGGCCTTGAAAGCCAAACCAAGGTTACAATATGCCTTAGCCTGACTGAGTTTGTCATGAAGGTCCTTAGCCAGAGCCAGGTCCTGCTCATAGTATTTGACGGCATCTTGGAAGTTGCCCAAACAGTAGTGGGCATAACCCAGATTGTGACAAACTTTCCCTTCGCTCTCCATATCCTGGAGGTCAGGGGACAGCCGGAGATACTGCTCATAGTAGGGCACCGCCTGGGGAAACTCTCCTCTGGAGCAGTGGAAGTTGCCGAGGTTGCCCAGAGCCCGTGCCTCACTCTGGACATCTCTGAGCTCACGAGCTATGTTGAGGTGGTTCTGGTAATGCTGCAGAGCACGGTCATGGGCCCCCAGAGCTTGGTAAGCCACGGCCAGGTTGCCATGGGTGGAAGCCTGCGATGCTCGGTCATTGACCTCCATGGAGATCTGCAGCTCTTGGCGGTGGTAGCGAACCGCCTGGTCAAAAGCTCCCAGGGCGTTGTAGGCATTGCCCATGTTCCCGTAAGCACGACCCTGTGCCGCATAGTCATTTAGCTCCTGAGCAATGGCCAGGTGTGTTTTGTGGAGTTTCAGTGCAGTCTCATAGTCCCCCTTCATCTGGTGGATGATGCCTGTGGAGAGAGGAGAGAGAGCAAGAGGATGAAGTTAAAGACCCATTCAGGGGAAAATTGTAATTGAGTAAAATTCAAGTGCCTCGTCAGCTCTTCATGTACAAAACAAGTCATTTGGTTGTTAAAATATGCTCTCTGAGCCATCTGTTCTCTGCTTACACAACACACTCTCCCACAGAATTATGGTCATTAAAATGTAGTGCAATCAAACAGAGTTATTATAACAGCAAAATAGAATCTTTTGATTGTTTAAGCTGTCTTTGATGATTGTGTCTTACAGGGATTTTACCAAAATCAACAACTTTTTCCACAGGGCTGGAAATAGCTGCGAGAGAACAAGGAGGAAAGACAGAGGCCGTAAAAAAAAGTGGGGAAAAGTGTGAATAGCGGATGGAAAGCTCAGCAAACAACTTTAGAAAAAATGAGATAAGTGTGGAGAAACAATAAATAATGGAGAACCCGGTGCATTGAGCGTATTATCTCTGATGAAATACCATCCTCTGAAAAATAATAGCTTTACCCCACAGCCAGGCAGCCATCTGGTGCATACACACACATACACACAACTACCAAACAAATGTGCACCCACACCTATATACTTGTGCACACTGACAAACACACAGGAGAGAGTAAAGAGACATCACAGAATATCTACCGTATCTTTCACCCTTCCCTCTGAGACTCAGTGCTAATCTATGTCTCCTCTTTTGCATTGTCACCAAGCTTTCAATGGCAATAATTGCACTGATAATATGAAAGCTCACTGAGAGAGAAGACAGGACAGCTGCAGGCTGCTGCAAGGAGACAGAGGAATCAGCTGCAGGGTAAAAAAACTCAGACTTTCATTCAACATACAGCCTGACCATCACTGCTTTGCTGCATCAGCATGGAGACTAATGGGGTAGTAGGACGGGGGTACAGCCGCGGATGGGACACGAGGGATGGAAACGGTTCTGGAGCCAGAGTGGGTGGGAACCAGGGGACGGAGAGGGGCTCTGTGGCTTGTGGTGAGCATGTGATGGTGCCGCTGGGATTAGTTACCGCCATGTGTGTTTTCCCATTTATTTCATCCGAAACCTGCCACATTATGGGCCTGAACACAGGCTACATAAACAGCGGTACTGAAACTAAACAGATGGGTCACACGACTGCTCGAGTTGCACTTTAGATTGTGGATATGCGTTCTGATACTGGCTGAATTAAAAAGCTGCAAATTAGGCCAATGTCGGTACTTCAGTGTGAGCCACTAGGCAGCATATTGGTTTGACACATTACAAGCTTTGTATAGTATATTTATGCATACCTTTGGATATGGTGTGACAAATTTACACGGGTCGATTGTGTGGAACTTGCATCATCAACATTTCACTCTAAATTAAAGTCTAAAGGAGGAGATTAATTAAAAACTAAACCTGCCTGAATTAGGAGTCTGAAAATTGGACACAGAAAATAAATCCACCAGCGTTTTCTGCAAATAGTTTGTATTTGGAACATAATTAAAGATCCTTCGCCTACTTAATTCAGACCATGATTCAGCATGTAGCACAGACTTACTGACAAATCAAACCCGATTGCTGTTTCTGTGCTCGCTCGTGTTCTCAGGGTAAAGTGATACAACCTGAACTGACCCTTTGATCATCAGGTCACGGCCCTGAGGAATTGGTATGCAATGTGTCTCGCAGAGCAGGACACAGACAGAAGCAGTGCTGCCTAATGATAAAAGAAGAATGCAAACGACATACAAGACCTTCACAATGCGTCAAATCACTGCTGCTGTTGACTGTAGGTGAGGTTTGAGGAGACCACTGGAACTGACACTACTACTACTCTTTGGACAAAACCCCTCAGCTTTGTCTTTCCATGGAGTCTTTCCTTAGAGTGGAAGCATGTTAAGATTCACAGCAGGCTGGTTGGAGGAACACTGACAGCTCTCCCCACAAAGTCACTCCCAAGGTTATGCTTTCCCCAATGGAGGCTGATCTTACTGAGGATATAATGCTTACTGATGTATTACCAGCAAACATGTTCCCTGCTGCAGGCTAAAAATGGATCTGGGGCTTGACGATGGACGTAGGGGTAAAGGAGACAGGCTGGATGGAGGCTTGGGGGAGTACGGCCTGGTTTGAGGTTGGGCTTGGAAGCTGCAGCCAAAATTGCCATAAGCCTTAGGCTATGCCTGGAGCCACACTTGAAGCAAGAAAATATTTTCTGTGTACCCCCCATATAATAAGAGGATTATGGACCCCTCTGAGAATAGTATCCAGCTGAACAGTAAATATAACCATACCAAACATGATGGTAAATACTGCTGCAACACAAAATTTGGGAATTAGTGAAGGAGGTCTAGCTCATGTGGTCACTGTGGCATGCTGTCCAAATCAAAATTGACCTCCAACAAAGTACTAATCTGGGACTCAATTTAATGTCTGATTTTATTGTAAGTCTGTGTTGTGCACTAAATGGATTTCACTCAACTGTAATAAAAAAACAGGCCTCAATTATTCTGTCTTCGCACTTAACTTAAGACAGAGGAAAAATGGGATATAGCACACACCACACTATTCAAATGCTTTCATACCATATCCATCCCCCCATGACCAAAGACATTAAAAGCATGGCAATGTGTTGTCACTTTTCATTACACAGCTGGCTGTACATAGAGGGATACGCTGCAGTGATGACTTTGAGGGATGGTGCCGTGTTCTGAGTAAATCACTGTGTCATTCTTCCAGGAGCTAGAAAGGTCCAGAGCGCTGCTGCCTACAGTTAGCTAAGAGGATTTCACCAACAATGGCGCTGCTGCCACTGGGTTGGGGTGATACTAGGAATAGACGAGAGATGGCCAGAATAATGACTTGGGCGTGTTCCTCATTTATATTTTAGAAGGAGGTCAACATTGAAATTTACCGTCATGTGTTTACGAAGCAGGAACCAGAGCAGGACGCTGGGATGGTTGTGAAATTTTGACCTCCAGTGAGGTTCGCGAAGAAATGTATTCAACCTCTGCTAGAATAAGCAGTTTACTACCTCTGAGTACCATTTTTATTTTCAGAAAGAAAGAAATTTGTTATTTTTATAGACACATGTGTTTTAATTAACAAATCAAGCACTACTTAATTGTCTTTTAAAAGGACGAAAAAAATACATAAAATGTTTAACAATTGTTGAAGAGGAGCACTGAAGAAGATAAAATAGAGTACTACATCCTACACTATTTTTTTCAAATACACGCATTGGTTCTGATTTAACTATTCATTCAATAACAGTGTACTTCTTTCTACTCACAGAATATATTATTAATTTAAA
>OOFC01030624.1:13579-24812 GCA_900323345.1 Pseudochromis fuscus | reverse complement strand
TTGCCAAATATGTTTAATAGTTTGTCTAACTGTTCCTCCCTTTTCTTTTCTCTCTGCTCTTCCTTTTCGTCCAGCTCCCTTTGTCTCTTCTCCTGCCTTTCGGTGTACTCCTGAATGTACTCCAGTACCTCATTTTTTTTTTTTTTTTTTTTTTTTTTTTTTTTTTTTTTCTTTTTTTTTAGTTGTTGTTGAGGGTTTTTTTTTAAAGATCAGTTAGTGATCTTAGTACTATAACTAAGCCAAGTTTGTAATTGTATATTTACTGTAAAATGTAGAACATTGAATAACTATTAAAATTTTCCTATAAAAGGAAGATTGTCTTGTGTCATTTTTCTTTTTGAATTTAGATCCTGTATTAGATGATTGTATTTTAGCAATGGAGCAATAACATGATATGAATCCAGTTTTAAATGCGACTTACACCTGTGGTGTTCACTCTATGGACATATTACGCCTGTTTGTCCAACAAAAATAATCATGGAGAATAAGATCTGGATCTTGTCCACATAAAATCCAGACCTTAATGTCCATAATTATTTTAAAAAATGCAATTATAATATTAACACATTTTGTTTATAAAGCACTTTTTCAAGGTACTCACAATTTCCAGGCATTTTAAAAAACATGTTACAGAAAAGAGTACAAAGTATATAAATGACAAAAAACCTGAGTAACACCAGTTATCTAATACAAGATCCATAACCTGTGCACACATACTGTTAAAAAAAAAAAAAAACTCTTAATGGGACTTTCGGGGGTCTGTGCATTATATGAAGAAGAAACAAATATTTGTCTCTACATGTATGGACCACACAGATGTGAGAAATACAAAGGACATTACAAATGCCTCTGATAACATTACAGCAGAACTCCGTCCTGACAAAAGAAGTATGAAGTTGTGGAGTATACAAATGTCACTATAAGATGTAAATCAAGCCAAATAACTTAAACCTTTAAGATTAACTTTGCATCTTGTCCCTTTGTACATATCTAGCGCGTACTTCTCATTTCTGTTGTGCAACTTAAAGTGAAAATGCCCAAAACACAAAACTTGCAAGCACAAGTCACAAGTGTTGACAGAGAATTCCTTTCAGATTAAAATATTTAATACACTGCACAGTAAATATAAGTGAAGTTGTCCTTTAATGACCCATTTTCAAGAAAAGGTTGAAGTGAGGACACTAACAATTTTTTTTCTCCAAACAACCATCCACAAGTAAAAGAACCAGAATGCATCGTTTCCCTTGTGGCTAAAAAAGAGTGACGGCAGAAAAGCACTCGACTCTTTCACTTCTCTCTGGACCCATCACCAGACATCCGACAGGCTTGAGCAACACACCCACCCCCTCTCATACAGCAACACGCACCACTGAGCAAACACTGACACACACCTCTTTTATGCACAATGCCCCACCAAACACACACACATAGACACGGCCTCATACATTCATACTCGAGGGGAGTGATAATGAGATTTGTGAATAAAGACCAGAGGGTCCATAATAGTGCAAATTATGAGCTGTGTTTTCTGGTTACCATCATTGTAAATATGTAACTTATTACAAAATAAATAAATGAAACATTAAAGTCAGAAGACAAACAAAAAAACAAGTGACATTTTTACCAATAACTGATGTAGAAAGGCAAGGTTCACACACTGAAAACCACAATTGAAATAGGAAGTATACTTGAGGTAATGAGTGTTAATGGTAATGAGTACAGTGGCCATGCAGCTCCATTATTGAGTAACTAATGTCTTAATGTGGCGGGTTGTTTCCCTCGTCATCTGCAGGATGCAACGCAGAGCAGCACATGGCCTCTCGACACAATGAGGAGCTGGAAATGCACGTGTGTGAGGTTCACAGGTGCATTTGTGAAGCAGCATATGTGTAGGGATCAGTGGGGTATGATACTGTGAAGTGTGGGGGAAAAGCCTGTGAACAGTGCAATATGATCACACAACTTTATTACACAATTGGGGAGCATTTGAATTTAGCTTAAAGACGACCTATTATGCTTTTCCATGTTTTCCATTTTAAGTATAGTTTTGCAATGTAGGGTGTTCGTACTGTATATGGTCAAACTTTCAAACCATGAGGCAAAGAGGTGTTGCAGTGATCTCTGTGAGAAAAAATGCTCAGACTGCAGCCTGGTGAAAACTCCAGAAAACTGTTGTGAAGGATGAAAGTGCGACATATGAATGTTCTGTAGCTGTTTGTAACCAAGACTGAACACGTTCTCCAATTCTCCTCACTTGAAAATTATTAGATGCATTTATTTTATGTACTGCAGCATATTAATAATCACCGGTGCACGGAGATACTGTACAGTCATTAACATTTTACTAGCTACGTTACTTCCAGTATTTCCCAACAGCAACATTTTCCACTTCTGCATTTCCCAGCATTTTCCACTCGTACATTGATTGATATGGGCAAACATAGAAAACATTTGACATACGAGTTGTGATACTGAATCCACTGTCATATCTCCAACAAGCTGCTGATGGGTGTAATATCTACCAAACAGAGATGTCCTGCTGTGATCATTCTTGTGGTGAATGTTGGCGCTGTCTGCTTTTCAGATTCTGGATCAGATTCACACTCAAACATGATCAGACTGGTTTGAAAAGTTTCCAGTGAACAAAGTTGCGTTACTTTGTTTACAGTCACCTGTTAGAAAGTCAGCGTCCCTCCCATCAATCGCCAATCAGAAGAAAGTGGGCTCTTGACATGGAAGAAGGTGTTGGGGTCAAAACAGGCTGTTCCAGATGGGATGAAATGAGGGACTGTATAAATATCCAGTCACTCAGTCATCTTCTATACCTGCTTTGTCCACCCTTGGGTCACAGGGGTCTGCTAGAGCCTAACCCAGCTGTCATCGGGCAGGAGGTGGGGTACACCCTGGACAGGTTGCCAGCCTATCGCAGGGCTAACATATAGACCATTCACACCTGTGGTCAATTTAGCTTGATCAATTCACCGGACAAGCATGTCTTTGGACTGTGGGAGGAAACCGGAGTACCTGGAGAAAACCCACACATGCACAGGGAGGACATGCAAACGCCACACAGAAAGACCCGAGCTGAGATTTGAACCCCAAATCTTCTTGCTGTGAGGCACAAGTGCTATCCACTGCACCTATGCCACCCCCATATAAATGTCCATTATAAGATAAATATGAAGTTTTAGGAACTGAAATCTATGCAAAACTATTCTAGAGGAGATTAGATATGTACACATGGGAAATGAGCATAATGATTCCTCTTTAATTTGTAATATTGGCTAAAAGTCACAGTATATATTCAGTATGTAAATATTCCATAACCACTTACTATGTCTGATAATAGATGATTTGTATTTAGTAACAATTGATTTTATATATTTATTTATTTCAAATGAACAAAAATAGCAAATATAAAAAAATGGTATATATATAAATTAAGATAATCATTTTTGTTACTGATCAAAACAGTCTTTAGATCCTTTGTGTGTCAGTTACATTTCCTAAACAGCTAGTTCATCACAGTGCATAGACTGTGTGGTCTACAGTGAGTACATACTGTCAATGGTGCAGTGAGCCGACATAATTAAAACACACATACCTCGAGTAAATCATAACATCCTGCTGCACAACACTCAAACATGCATCAGAAAGTATTAATATTTGTCACTGGACAGTTGTTTCAAGGATTTTAAACTGAAGGGACATGGATGGATGCCCTGGAAAAACCCCGATACAGCCAATAAAAACTTTCCATCAGTCTGACATCCTAAGGCATCGATTACATTTCTTTTACTGTGTGAGTCACACATGAGAGGGTTTGCAAAAAAAGCCATAAAAAAAGATTTAGGTCAAGTGGTGTACATGAACCTTGGAGTCATCTGAATATTTGCCAGGGAAAGTCTTTTTGTGGGAAAACCACTTACAATGACACATATTTGGTTGAAGCTGCTGCTGGTTGTTGTTCAGAGGAATGGGGATTCTAGTGAAACCATCACATCGCAGCCGAATCACATCTACGAGGGAGGTGGCATTTAATATTCTAGAGAAAAGACTTGTTAATGTGTCATCCAGTTAAAACAGTGTGTCGTCAGTGTGCAATGCAGAGAGAATGAGCTACAGTTGTTTTTTGTCTATTTTTGTCCTTCCTTCCAACACTTCTGGTTGAATACAAAGACACTGTGCAGTTTAACATGGACGACAGGATAATACTAAAGCAGGCTCAGGCTTTTTGAGCTGTGCTATTGCAGAACTTAAAACCACTGTGTTTGGATCCTACAGTACTCCACAATCATTACGAAATCTGCTGGTTAAGCTTTTGAGCAGCAACGTTTCTTTGAAGGGGAAATCAGCTCGACTTCTCTGTCTATGCACGTCTCGATTTCAACACGACCAATGAGCTCATTCAAAATAAAAAAACAGAACGGTCTGCTGGATGTTGGTCAAGTGTCAGCGGGAGGACCATTAAAAATTTAATCATCTAAGTGACTTGTCATTCTTTCATAAATTCATTTTCATCAGTGCCAGAGAGACAGTGAGAAATCAGACTAATGCATTTATCCCCAGGTTGGTTTTCACTGTTACTGTATTTTTTCTCTATGTGGCGCTATTCTATATACATCTTGTCTGCTCATTTTATTTACATTTTGTTTATTTTCATATCAACCTATGCAGATACAGCTTCACGGTGTCTTGACAATGTGTGGCTGAGGCTAATACTTTCTACTTCCTACTTTGGAACCTAGTGTTTAGTCATGACTCAAGTTGTTTTTGTCTGTTTAATGGATTATTCCTGCGAACACTACCGTTTACTTGAATTCTACCTTTCAAACACTATCATTTAATCTTGTTATGGCTCACACTAACATGGATGAAAGGGAATGTCAACTATCTGCTTCTTTGTTTGTTAATATAAAACCTGAAATCTGTCTTTTTAAATTCTCTCCTCATACACAAACAAACTCAGCCAAAACACAGGAACAGATAAAAATCTACAGCACCCCCAAAACTATATTTGAAGAGCGACACTCACTGAGAAAGATTTGCATCATTTCCCTGCAGAGGAGAGCTGAAGTTCAAGCTGTACGTACTGTAAACTGTGACGTCTGCTCAAATGAATCATTCACCTTAATAAGTCATAAATTAAACGTAGAGGGGAGCGGCTCAAGATCAACAAGAGAGCAGACATGTCTTCTCTGATCAATATATTGACAGATGACTGACTGCACTGTGAAGGTTGGGTTTATTGTAAATAATGAGGCCTGCGTGGATTCATTTTCACGGGACCAACTGAAGAAGCATCATCATCCAAGGAATACATGTGGTCATGACTAACAGGCCACAACAGTGAGGATAAAAGCATGAGTACAGAGCATACTCCTGTGTTTTTAGGTGACGTCTTGAGCCCAGTTTGACAACACAGAGACTCCAATAACAGTGGTTTACTTTGGACATCAGTCTCTTAATCCCGAGATCAGGACCCAAAAAAACAATCATTAATCCTGCTTCAGCAAGAATAGAAAATGTTGACATGTTTTCCAAACTTCTCCTTCAAATAACTGGTGTTGGTCTCTCTCTGAAGAAAGATTATCAGCCAGTCAAGTATGTAAACAGTAACTTGTGTCCTGATGATGACACAGATTTGAATTGAATTGTAAAAACATGGTTTCATAAATAAAATGAATCACCGCTTTTCAGACTTGGAATAATAACAATAAGAGGCTACGCTGAAAACCTACTGACAGAGGTGCAGGTCATCTCCATCAGTGCAATGATGCTGCACATTTGTGTCCGTTTACATTTTTAAATTCAGCATCCTTCCTGAGGTCAGCAACAAAAATCTGTGAGTTGTAGTGTTTACAGGAATCTACCAGACCAATAACATGGAACAGCATTTCCCAATAATGTGTCCAAAATTAGACACATTCTGTTATTATTACAGTTTTATTATCTGTGTTCTCAGGAAAACCGGATAGTGAGCAGGAAGCAGTGATTCTCAAAACTTCCATAAGAGGACAATAAAAAGAGGCCGCAACACATCGGTCAATCGCCTCCTAATTACCAAACAATGTCAGGACCTGCAAACAGACATTAATCCTCAAATACGATGTGCTTTTTGCACTTTTTGATTACTTTTGGCTCAAAATGTCTTTTTTTAAGCAAGCAAATAAGTAATTAACTACTTATTATGGTTTGAAAACTTTTGAGTCAGCACTGAAGACTCAGTCTGGGTTAAGTTCTGGCATTCGTGATATGATTTGTTACTCACAAAAAAGGGGAAAAAACTTTTATACTACACCAGTTTTAGTTCAATTTTTGAAGTTTGTTTTTAGTTTAATTCCACTAGTGAATGAACATATTACAGCACAAATGTGTTTCTATGGTAACCAGGACTGAGTTGGGTCAAGCCTTCAAAGTGGATTGTTCAAAAGAAAGAAAATGGATTGTGATATCAAATGAGAGCCAGTTTTGATTTTAATCCAGATCAATATGTGTGGTTCAAAAAGTTTTGGTAGGGCTGAGATACCCATCATCCAATAAAGAAAAGCAAAACAAACAAACAAACAAACAAAAAGAGTAATCAAATAAATAGAATTATTCTGATCCCAATACCGGACTGGATTAATGTGTAAGGTGCACATTAGTCCACCTTTTATGCCTTTAAAAATCAATAAATTGATATTAACAATACATTTAACTTTAACTTATGATTATAATCATATCTCTATCAGTTAGACTATTTTTTAATCATTTAAAACGCGTTAAAAATCCCCATAATATTTTTGTGATAAATGTGTTGTTTTTAATTTTGTGTTTCTTCAAATAAAAACTCTTGAAGTGACTCAATGCGACCTATTTCTTCTGTTCTTTACAAAGCCAGTGGGCTACTCTGCACTGTGATATGTGCAGTCCCAATTAGACCTCCATTAATCTGGATTTGGTCATTTTGACAACCTGCACCAAAGTAAAATAGATTACCTGATCCTGGATGGTAAAAATTTCCAGATCTTAATAGTTATGTATGTTCTACAGTTGTTAAACAAAGTTGACGCAATCATGACAGACTTGAGTTATATTTTGACTCGCTTCCATTGTCCTGACCGTACATGTGCCGCAGGACTCACTGCGCGTGCGCGGCCCCCTGTGTAGCGCGCGGTGCAGTAAGTAGCAACATTGTATAAAGTGTGTGTGCAGCAGCAGCAGCAGGAGCAGGAGCAGCAGGTAGGTCCGGGACAGATAAGCACCGAGTTCAAACTCCACTTATTCATCTACAGAAGTGTGTTCGGGGTGATTTATTCACACTTGTTGTTCACCAACAGTTTCACGGTGAAGTGAAAGTGGAGTGTTGTGTTGAGGAGCGCAGAGGACGAATCTACTGTCATGGCCAAGTCGCCTACTTGTTGAGGTTGCTCCACTTGTCTCTGCCGTTCAGGGTAAGTTGTGCTTGTTTATGGTTTTATTGCCTACTTTTCTCACTGAGCCTCAAGTCATCTAACTTGTTGGCCAATAAACTGCACCCAGTTGAATATTGTGCAGTATTGCGTAGTTTTGTGATAGCATTTTAATCCTTCTCAAGTGTGTGAAAGACACTAAATGAGATGTACACACATACTGTACATACATAGCAGGGCGTACCAAAATAAATCGCCCAAACAACTTACAACCTACCAGGCCCTGTTGTACTGTCACTCTGCTTGTGTCTGCTATGATTACCTCAGATGAAATAAATCCCTTTCCTGCTTTCTCCCAAGTGTTTTTGACCCAATTTCACACATATTATCTCTTAAGTGCACAAACCAGAACCGCCGTGCCCTCGGGCAAGGCACTGTTATAATGCATGGTGATGATTAATTGTGCACATACCAGGTGTGAATATCTTGTGACAGCACCCTTATGGAGCATGTTTATCAGATCATCCAAGAAAATAAAGCCAAAGAATTTTATTGTTATGTCAGAAGTTGCAAACCACAAAAATGCATCTATAAAATCACCCTGGGAACGCACCACTTCTCCCAAGCTGGGTTGCTTTTTTTTTTATTTTTTTTTTTTAAGCTTAACTAAATGCAGATGTACATTTAGATGGTGATTTATTTATACACATTTAAACATCTTTGCAGACAAATGTTTGTTGAACTTCAATAATTATTATATGCATATTTTACTACAGTATCAGAATAAGATATACATGTAATATTAATACCATGCCAGACATGTGGTGTGTTTTTATTTGTTCCTATTCATAGTTATTGTTATTAACTGCTCTCTTTATAATGGCTTTTTTCAATACAGCCTTTCCAATATGATCAGAATTGAAAGACAACTGTCCACAGAGTAGCCATCGATGTTTATAATAACATGTGTTTCCAAACCATAACCTGTATATAGAAATGGACCGGGGCACAAAAATGAGGCGAAGTCCATAAAGGGCAATTCCACCAATGGCCACTAGATGTTGGCTCTGATCGACTTAAAAAAATCATCCAAGAAATGCATTTTTTCACAACTTATTCTGATCTCATCAGCTGAAATAATCTCTTCCTATGGTGACCTGGTCATCCATTTGAAAAAAACATGTAGGAGCATTGGATTGACAGGTCTGGTCTCATTGGAGAACTCGGGTCTCATCTACATTGGGCAGTGTCCTCGAGTGTCTTCACTCCTCCCTTCATATCCAAATATGGTCACTTCTGGCTCCAAACAAGCAACATGTCGATATCCAAATACAGATCTCTGAGTCCACAAACCAAAGAGTGACATCACGTTAACTTTGTCCATTCTGTATACAGTCTAGTTCCAAACACTGGACTCACATTGCAGTTTTTAAGCAACAAGAGATTAGATTTCGATATCTTGCCTAGTATAAATGATAGCACAAGTGATAAAACCAGGCAAAGAGTGGAAAGATATATAAACAATGACATAAAGTGAATGCTAATGGTTTCCTAAAGCAAAGGGGACATCATGACATTTAATTTTCTTGGAGTAACAATTTAAAACCAACATAAATATTCAGTTTACTGCCACACAAGACAACAAAAATGGCAAATTCTCACAAATACAAAGTTATAAATAAGTAATTTTTTATATTATTGCTTAAGAAAAATTCCTTTCTGAAAACTAATTGAACACATGTTTAATTACCAGGCAATCCCCCAGTGAATTAACTGATTTGTTATTTCTGACAATTTCACAACATACTCGCATTGCACAATTTTTTTCCGATTTCTCTATCATTTTTGTAGCAGTCCAGTAAAAAACAAGTCGTCTCATCACACACCAGGAACCATTTAGACGGGAAGTCATGTGTGGAGGCCTGGCAGACTGTCTGTGGGACCTTGGCACAGCTGCTGTGTTTTCAGTGAAGATTCCTTTCTGCCAGGCAGTGGTCAGGCCTCTGTAGGTGTTTTGTCTGTGTGTCTGGGAGCAGACTAATGTAACACTGGTTTGGAGACACCTCGCTGGAGAAGGGATTGCTGGGTACAGATGCAGAAACAGGGCCAAGGTTGTTTACAAGACAAAGTTAAGTGCACAGCATTATCTCACAGAGTGAATGATCTGAGGCTCAGTGGCAGCCATGCTAAACACACTGGCTAAATGTCTCCTTAAAATTGGCATTTTAATGTGAATGACCTCAGATCAGTCTTACTTCTGTCTCATCTGAAGACTTAAAGAGATGATTGTAGGAATTTATCTTGATTGGAAACCATAGCAACCAAAACCTACAGTATAATTCTCCATGATGGTCGGAGATGCATTTAAGGCTCAGTCAGTGAAGACAGTAAAGATGTGTCTTTGGTTTTTGTTCTCTTTTTGTGCTTTACTGACTCTGCGAGTTGCATTTTCATCGCCCCAGCCCCGCAGACCCATGACAACTGCAGCCACAGGGTGCAGACTAACTGCTACCTACCACTCTGTTAAGCTTTTGATAAGCATTTTCCCCCTGACTAAAGGTGTGTATTGGTAACTTCCAGCAGCTCAGGTTTGGCAAAACATGTTTTCTATAAACATTAAAGCCAGCAACAGCCATTACCATAGAGCAAAAACAAGCGCTTAGTCAGCAGCACAAGTCGAAAATATTTGCGAGTTTCCCGGAATATTTGTGCATTATCACCAAGCGCTTATTTTCACAATGATAGAGAGGTGTAACAGACAAAAATAAAAGTGAAACTAATCAATGTGGAATGTCACTTATCAGTGTGGTTATTCATGGTATTTTTATCTTTTTTTGTTCTCACAATCAAATAGTCAACGTTGGTGGTGATGGTGGTATTAAGATTAGGGAGATCATCTTCATACATAGCTGTTTATATTAATGAAAAACAATAGGAGTAAAAATGTAGTGTGTTTTGTTTTGGACCAGCTGGTGCTTCAGTTTTATCAACACATGTCACCATTGTGCTGAATGTGGCTTACTGAAGAGATTTTAAGTTCAACAATGTAACAATGACCTGAAAAATGTAATAAAACCCGAAATGTAATAACTGGTCGATAATGTAACAAAAGTGTTGAGCCCAAAATGTAATAACTTGTTACATTTTCTCTATTACATTTCAGGCTCAGCACTTTTGTTATAACGACCAGTTATAACATTTCGGGTTTTATTACTTTTTTTTAAAACAATTCAGGATGTTGTTACATTTGAGGTCTTTGTTACATATTGGGCTCTAACATACGTGCATTAAAGGTTTCAGAGTTTGGCTTTTCCATCCATTTAATCTGCCTGCATCATCACTTCATTATGATAGATGTGTGGTTTTCTCTGTTTTTGTTACCTCTGTCAAAGAGAAACAGCCATCAGTGCACATATCATAGACCTGCAGTGACTGAGTGGGTGGACAAATTACAGATGTAGACTTATGCATAGTTGTTTTTAGCCCGAACTGGGTAAATATTGAACCAACTACATGCTGGGCTCATTTAACCCTGATGGGTTGTTTCCACCCAACATTTTATTGTTTTTACCCAACATTTTGTGAATTTTACCTGGCGTTTTCTTGTTTGTACCTAAAATTTGATTGTTTTTACCCAACATCTTATTGTTTTCGCCCAACATATTGTTGTTTTCACCAGCATTTTATTGTTTTTACCCAACATTTTATTGTTTTCACCTAGCACGTTATTGTTTTTACCCAACATTTTATTGTTTTCACCCAGCACTTTATTGTTTTTACCCAACATCTTATTGTTTTCACCCAGCACTTTATTGTTTTTACCCAACATCTTATTGTGT
>OOFC01030621.1:8459-28287 GCA_900323345.1 Pseudochromis fuscus | reverse complement strand
CACTGATCATGAGAAAGGTTAGAGATCAGCCTAGAACTACATGGGAGGAGCTGGTTAATGATCTCAAGGCAGATGGGACCACAGTCACCAAGAAAACCATTGGTAATACACTGAGACGCAATGGTTTAAAATCCTGCAGTGCACGCAAGGTCCCTCTGCTCAAGAAGACTCACATCCAGGCCCGCCTCAAGTTTGCCAATGCACATATTAATGACTCGGAGAGAGACTGGGAGAAGGTGCTGTGGTCAGATGAGACCAAAATCGAGCTTTTTGGCCTCAACTCAACCCGACGTGTTTGGAGGAAGAGAAAAGCTGAATATGACCCCAAGAACACCATCCCCACTGTCAAACATGGAGGTGGAAGCATCATGTTTTGGGGGTGTTTCTCTTCTAAGGGGACGGGTCGACTTCACCGCATCGACGGGAAGATGAACGGGGCCATGTATCGCAAAATCTTGAGTGACAACCTCCTTGCCTCCGCCAGGACACTAAAAATGGGTCGTGGATGGGTCTTCCAGCACGACAACGACCCAAAACATACAGCCAAGGAAACAAAGGAGTGGCTCCATAAAAAGCACATCAAGGTCATGGAATGGCCTAGCCAGTCTCCTGACCTTAATCCCATAGAAAACCTATGGAGAGAGCTGAAGCTTCGAGTTTCCAAACGTCAGCCTCAAAACCTCCAGAATTTGGAGATGATCTGCAGAGAGGAGTGGGCCAAAATTTCTCCAGATGTGTGTGCCAACCTGGTAAGCAACTACAAGAAAGGTCTGACTGCTGTGCTTGCCAACAAGGGTTTTGCCACCAAGTATTAAGTCATGTTTTGCTAGGGGGTCGAATACTTATTTCCCTCAATAAAATGCAAATTAATTTTTATTTTTGATTTCATGTAATTTTCTCGCTTTTTTTCTTGATATTCTTTCTGACACTGTTAAAATAAAGCTGCCATAAAAATCAGAGACTCTTCATTTATTTCTTAGTATGAAAATTTTCAAAATCAGCAGGGGATCAAATACTTATTTCCTCCACTGTATGTGCTGGCTTCTCATGTCGCACAAACACACCTGCAAACGAGAATTAACTTAATGCGACAGTGAAAGTAAAGCAAAGAGTCAGTTTTTTGTAAGCTGATTAAATTTAGTTTAGATTGATTATTTGTTTTATTAATCTAATATTTTTGTAAACTAGCTGGTGAGTTATTGTTTTTGGCCTCGTAGCAGTGAGTGTCTCTAAATGTAAAGTTACAGCTTTGCAGAAAATCTGCTTCATGCTGCTTTTCCACTTCAGTACTGTGGATAAAGATGTGCAAACGCAGAAATGTAAAGCGAGTTTGTCATGTTGTCAGAAGAAGCCCTGACACAGCAAAGCAACATTTGCTTTAAATTAATCACCAGTGCTGGGTTGCATTATATCATTTGCAGTGTGTAGTGCAGAAGACAATTATATGATACAAAAACTGACTTTCAAATGAATTCATTACATTTCATTTCTATTAATAGGTTAGCAGCCACTGACGTCAGGCTGCACTGTAACACATGACAGCATCTATAACTTGCTGTGTGTGTGTTGCGCAACAGTCTTCAAAGGGAAAGACAGAAAAGTCACAGATGGATGAACGTCATTACAAATGAAATATACTTCAAATTGTTTCTGATTGTCCAGCAGGTGTCTGCTACAACTGTTTGTCCAGATGCCTCAGACGTACAGTCGTTCCAGTCACGAGCTCAATCACACTTTTCAATCAGTGCTCTGCCCACACTTGGTTTCAAGTAACCATAGCAACAGTTTTACAGATGTTCAGCTAAAGATTCTTGCCAAAGATGATTATGAGCTGTAGGACACCACAGTTTGATACTTGAAAAACTAATGCGCACAATGAGGTCTGTGCTACCACTAGTTACAGCATATATGAGGCTGGGCAGTAAAGATGGTGACACCTTGCTCTGTCTGTACCAACATCAACAGAACTGCTTATTAAGTTGTCTTTAGAGTGTTGGGAGCAAGATTTAATGTCAGTTTTGGACATGATAGAAATTACTGGTGGTTATTTGATACAGCTTCAGATGTGAACAATCAAGAGATCTGTGTGATCTTTTGTGGTTATCTCCAAATTCTTCCTAAAAGTGTTTATTCAGTGATGGTTGAAATGCCTCTGAGCGCAGCTGCAACTGTCAAGGTGAGGCTGGCAGTGAAGGTGTCGGGGCGTCACGCCAGCAGGAACAATAGAGGACAGTGGTGAGACAGGGAAGAATCCATTTGACGTACACGCCGGTGGACGTCAGCACTGCTTTTCCATGCTGGCATGACAG
The DNA here is from genome assembly GCA_900323345.1 of Pseudochromis fuscus. NCBI lineage: Eukaryota > Metazoa > Chordata > Actinopteri > Pseudochromidae > Pseudochromis > Pseudochromis fuscus. The sequence continues at coordinate 25,978 of OOFC01030621.1, read as the reverse complement.
GAACGGATCAGGGCTGAGATGACGGCCTGAGCCAGTCCACCGCTCGGACAGGTAGGACGTGTTCTGATTGTATTAGCGAGCGGGCGGCACAGGCTTGTTTCATAGTTTATGAAGAGTGACAAGTTTTATGGAGGAAACTTTCCCGGCTGAGCGCAGGACTTGCAACATATTTCAAGTTTAATTGAAGAATAGTTCTGTAAGCCTTGCAGGAGTTTGTACTGGCACAGTGAAATATGAGTGACATATAGGATAAAAAAAATGAATGATGAAAGAATAGAGCTGCTATTTCAATCGTTATCTCACTCATGGGAGTCCAACTTTGTTATTTTCCTGGTGTTTTAGAGGGAGTTCTTTTTGTTTCTACATCCAGACACATTACTTTTTACTTCACACACACACACACACACACACACAAGCCACACTTATCATTCATCTATTTATCCAATTATTCTCTCACAGCCTAGAGCATTGTCCATGTGAGCGTATATGTAAGCTACACATGTGTAGCTCTGTTTCTGCGTCTGTCTTTGTCCGTATGTTCGTCTACTCGCTGAGCCCCAGGGAACTTCATCTGTCTGGTGCAGCGTTCCCAGGGGGAGGACTTTGTTGGCTGCGCCACCACAGGAGGGGGTTAGTGTTGGCGGGGGCGAGGAAACCGGGGCACATTTCCTGTGGAAATGGGGTTATCACTTCACCAATTACTGGTGCAATTACAGTGGGAGGCCTGCAGAAGCCTGGGAACAAAGCCCATCGGCACGCAGATGGGCACTCATGTGGAGACGCGCACGAGCATGTGCACACACACAATCGTCTCAAACACACGTGTCCGTATACATATGTACAGCACTTATTAAATCTCACTGTCGCTCTATTCTTTTCTTTTACCCCAGAATCAGGAAATCAGGCTGCTTCATGTCTTCACAAAGAGTCCGACTGCGTTCTTAAACTCCCGCTGTGAGGGGACACAATGAACAATCACAGCGTTTCAAACTGTGAGGCTAGTCATTTCATTTGGGCGCTCTGAGGTGGCCCAGATACACAATTATTGTCTGAAAAAATAAATACATAATTTAGATAACCCAGTGCTCACTTTGGACCACCAAGTCCTCACATCGGACCACCAAATAAAAAATATATATACAACCAATTCTCTACTTATTGCTTCTTACTGTTCCACACAAATCTTCTCACACATTCAAATATATGCACACACACATACCACAGCAGAATCATAACCAAAAACGTAGACGCACCGTGTCTGGACTGTGTCACTGACAGACCAGACCCACGTGGACAACTTGACCTTTGACCTCAAAGCGAATGATTATTCATCATCATCATCAGACTGTTCGGTTTGGGTCGCTACACACACACATTAAGAGTCCATTCACTGTTTGCTTTAAATCTAATTTGTTTTTTCATTTGTGTGTATCTGGGAGAAGGTTCGCTGAGACCACTTTGTTTTCTTTGCTTATATTCACACAGTTGTACTCAGTCTTGTGTGGGAGCCACATGATGCAGTACAATGCAGTTTTACTCAGTGCTACGTGGACACACATTTTTGGTGAGCAGCTTTAGCACCTTTCAAACTGAGGCAACCTAATGTTACTGCAATCCAGTCATAGTAAACAAGTGTATAATATAATCTATTTAGCAAAAATCAACTGGATAGAAAGGTGATGACACTTTTTTCATCCCATTTCCAAATATTTTAAGATATGATTGTCTGTCTTGCTTTAGTTGAGTCAGAGTGACACTTGTCTGTTATGTTACTGAGGTTTAAGACTCTAGGGAGGACTCATCCCAACAGGAAACAGTCACCCTTAGTGGCCTGGACTGGGGACAGGTTCCAATAAAGTCCCTACAGACTAGTTCCTACCCTCCACAGTAAAATCATCATCGTAAATTTAATGTCAGACTTTGAAAGATTATGTACGGTCACACCCACTCAAGTGAAGCATCACTGCAGTCTTTAAATTGTCTACTTCTTGGCTCAGCCTCAAAGCATGTTAGACATATGGTAATGCTACATAGATATTGGCTTTGGAAAATGGACAGTAACATAAGTAGCTGTCTGCTGAAGGTTATGGATCGTCACAATGTCCACAGTCATCAGAGAGTCAGATTTATGAAGGGTCTTTGCTTTAAAGCCAGGCCAGATGATAAAAACCTACTATCAGTCACTGTACATCCTCTGTGACTTTTAAACAGGAAAGGGAAGTCGGACATCCGACCTTTTGTGGCACATGTCTGATCTCTTCATCACTGACAAAACAGAGAGAATCAGATTCCTGCGGTTTCTTCTTCTCCTTTACGAGGCCATGGGAACATCAGATTGGTATCATCAAAAGTTAAAGATCAGATGTTTTGTGCTAATGTGTAAATATAAAAGTAATGTGAGGGTTGACTGTTTCACAGCTACTGTTTTCGGTTAATGTCATTAGCACTTTTTCCACAATCAAATTAGAAATGTATTTGTCTTAAAGGATATTTACTCTTAGATTTAAAAAATGTGACTTTTAACCTGAGTGACAACAAGAATAAACCCATCTAATCCCTTTATGCAGACATCGAATGGCTGAAATCACAGCTCTTTATATGAGAGACACATTTACGGTAAATGCAACCTGTAAGTTTCCACAAACAAACCCTCATATCCTCCATCTCCAGCTCACCCTAATCTACAGCTAATGAGGTAAATTAATGGTCAGCGTTGGTCTTTGCGCTGTTGATCCCAATCTGCTTCTTGGCTTCCAGCTGGCCAACAAGTCAAGTGTTGCCTTTGTGGATTAAACTCCCTCATGGTGCTGAAGTGAAAGGAATGCAGTGAGAAATACATACACGCCTGCACAACAGCCGAAAATAGAAACAATACAAGGCACTCAAACTTTTTCCATTCGTGACATAAATAATACATTTACCCAAAGTGTCAGCTCATTAAAAACTTTTTTACTTTTCGGTCTGACTTTCAGTAAAGTTAAATCCCCTGGTCACTTGTAAACGCTACCTGAATAATGGGAGTAAAAACTTTGTCTCATATCTCTTGAAATCCATATTGAAAAAGAAATGCTGACACACAGTAACAACCAGAAAGGAGGAGTATTAAAGTCAGCTGCAGATTATTGACAGCAGGTTAGATTGGAGCAAATTAATACATAAGGGAAATAGGAGAAATATGAAGCTTGTGGGTTTTTGCTTAATTACAGTTTTCAGGCTAAAGATAGCCTCTGATAGTCCCACCAGTAACCTCTCGAGGGTAAATTTACAGCATGTCCACTGTTGTCAGGAGACGTTGTTGCCAAAGCAAGCAAGGGTGTAATTAGACTCTTTTAACTGACTCTGTCCAGAAAGAGGTGAAAACCCTCAAGGACCGATCCCCTTAATCACGGTTTTTTTAATATATGTATATATATCTTAGTAGGTACTTAAAGTTTGGTTCCACCAAATGTTCTATAAAGGTAACTTTAAGCAGCCCAGAAGTCTTATTGAAGAGCCCGGGTTATATTAGAGTTATATTTTGCCAGATCAGAAAACAACCAGGAAATTGAAGGACTTTTTCCAAAGAAAAGTGCTGCCTGAGCTCAGTCTTTTCAGATGCATGGGATGTGCAAACAGCTGTCGTTTGATTTCAATAGCGACGAGCGATGGGTAGTGTCACCGTTGGGGACCGGTTCCATTAAAATTAATAATAGAGAATATCCTGATTCTGTGCCAGATAACCGTCCCAGTGAAATCCACATCTCAGCAACATCTCCAGCCCAGAGCCTGGAAAGCACTGGCCTAGATAGAAACAGATCTGAAAGAATAAATGAATAATGAAATATCTCTTGATTTTTAATATCGTTCCGAAGGCTTTTGTGCTTTATTAGTACACAGAGAGAAGAAAAAGGTGAGGCTGGAGAAAGATGGAGGAACATGTGTAATACACAGACAGAGGAACACGGTGCAAACAGGAACCAGGTTTCCCTTCGTAAATCGACACCTCAACACTGCAGTGACATAAAAATCAAACCGGGAGAAATGTAAGATTATAGTTTCATGTATCTGCCTAAATACTGCATGATTACAGCTTACAGAGATGTATTACTGTGTCCCAGAGATGCTGGAAAGATGAAAATTTCAAATTTCTACTGGGAAAAAATGGACTGGCAATTCAGAAGGGATATAGTTCTACAAAATGCATTTTTGCTTGCAGGAATACACTGCCAAAAACTTTTATCAGTACGTAGCTGAGTGTATAAATGCAGCAAACTGATAACTACTGTATATCTATTATATCTACTTAAACAAAGCAAAGGTTTAATCTAGCTCACAAGAGCCATAACAAGGCAAAGCAGCATTAACACTGGGTGGATGTGGTTCAGGTGGTAGACCAAGGCACCCACAAATCACAAGTTCAGTAATTCCCTCCCCAGCTCCTCCTGTCCATGCCGAAGTGTCCTTGAGCAAGACACAGAACCCTAAGTTGCTCTTGACATGAGCTAGCACCTTGCAAACCATCTTGTTGTGGTTGTTTTTACAGTTGATCTGCATCCACTTGAAACAAACCACAGTAAAACAAGCTGACGGCTGCTGGTTTGTTTGTTTCACAGTCAACACGGCTACATAACCATCTTCTGTTCTATTACAAATCACCAGCTAATCTAAATCTTGTTTGGAGACAGCTGTTTAAAATATGCATCACCTAAACCAGGGATTCTGGGTTCAAGACCCATCAGGGGCCCATCAGATTCCCAGTAATCCAAGTCATGGTTATTCGAGTAACATAAAGTCACAGATTCCATGTCTCTTATGCTTCTTAGAGGACTGTTGGTTCAAATCCCATCTCGGATGACTGACAAGAGAGGTTGCTGAATCAACACCATTGTCTGCTAGCACTCTTTTCTTGGCAGATGTTTACCTCTAAAGACACTTAACTCCTGCAATGTAGCATCACAGGTACATAAAGTTGAAAGAATGAAACAGACTGACAATGAGACCCCAGCGTGGACCGTTCTGCATTACCACAGGTGGTGTTCATCTCTTCCTTTGAAGCCCTAGTGCAGACATGTCCAATCCTTGAATCAGGTGTGTTGGAAGAGGGAAACTAAAAAACATGCAGCATGCAAACGAGGACTAGGATTGGACACCCCTGCCCTAGTGGGAAGTGACCCATCCTTAAAGGGCGCTGGTTTCCGAACCCCGGGATTGTGAGTTTGAGTCCCACCTGGGGTGATGTACAGCAGAGCGATCTAGCATCACAGTTTCACAGTTACCTCAGTAATTTCCTGAGTAATCAAGCATGGTTCATTTCCACATCATACAATTCTTCACAGCTGGCTGCCCTTAAAGAGTCTTTCAGTTACTCGAAGACCTACTCTAGAAATTTTGTGCTTTTATTAGGACTCTTTCTGCCAGGTATCTTTCAGACTCCATGCCTCACATTTGTAGAAAAACTTGTAGACTGTGGGCTCCAGGCAACAGCAGAGTGGCGCAGAGGAAACGTGCTGGGCCCATAACCCAGAGGTCGATGGATCGAAACCATCCTCTGCTAACGGTACTAGTGATTTGTACCCTTTGGAGGTATTTGTTGCTTCATCAAGGTCTAGCAATCTAGCCTCCCACTTGCATGAAATAACCTCACTTTAAGTACTCAACTATTACTGGTGTGGAGAAGAAAAGACCTAAGGTAAAAAAGGTGCATTTCCACAAATTTCAATGAATTAATGAAAAACTTTGAACAGCAGCTTTACAACCACCAACCATCATGTTAAGATCGATATGTTTTCACACTCTACCTGCATCCATTTGAAGCCAACAGCAGCAAAATAAGCTGACAGCTGTTGGTTTGTTAGACAACACAGATACACATAATGTTCTACTACTTAAAACATCCAGCTAATCTAAGTTTTGTATGGAAGCAGCTGTTTAACATATGTGTGGAGGACGACTGGGCGACAGCTTCATCCTTTATGCATTGAAATGGAAATATGTATATGTATGTGTATATAGTTTTTTCCCCACTTTTTTCTCCAAGGACTCCTAAATTGAGTTTTACAAACAAGCACATGAGCAAACATGCATCTGGACACTGTGATGAACTAATCTACCATGTATAATAATGAGGCAATTTGCATGGTAATAGCACTCAATTGAAAACGACTCATTACATTTACATTACAATTTGGGCATTTGTCCAGAAAGAAACAGCGGGACGAGAATAAATGGCTGGATTGCAACCATCGCAGGGGATCTGCAGTATGGAGGTGAAAATTTCTAAACCAATCTCTTCATTTATATTAAACAAACTCTAGGATCTAATTTCAATATTCTCCAGAGACTGATTAACATTAAATGTCTTCAGCAAACCAATTCATGAGGTGAATGTTGTATGAATAAAATATGACTCAGCTTCTGTGTGAGTTAATAGATTCAGACTGACTTAATAAACCAGCCACAGCTCCACTGCAGCATTTATGGATTTTTTTTCTTTATGTGACGGTGGTCATGATTTTTTATCTCCTCATTTGAGTTTGAAAGATGGCTCGAGCTGTCAGAGTGTTTGTGTATGCTCAGTGACCACAGGCATGTGTACAGCAGCTACATGTGTGTCTGTGTTTAAAAGTCTACAAGTTACTATCTTTGTGTGTGTGTGACAGGTTTTTGTGGTAAAGTAGTTGTGCACAGGTACACTCTGCAAGAAAATGTCTCTTCTGTGTGTGTGTGCAGTAGAGAGATGGTATCTCTCACCACCATTCACTGGGTGGGATTATGGACTCATTACACTGTTTGTGTGTGTGTGTGTGTTAGCCCCGAAGTTTGACTGAATAACTGGGATAATTTAGTCATTAAGAGATAGATGGGGGTTAGGAGGTAATCAGCCATGTATTTAAGTATTTAAAGCTGTTTTTTTTTTCAGACACATGAAGCTGTCTGGTCAGTCAGTCTGATTACATTTCGCCAATCTGAACAAATCTCTTCAGCAGTGAAAAGACCTCCCTCTCTGTCAGGCTCACAGCTGTTGAAGAATGTTAACTTGAAGGTATATCCTGTTTTGATATCAGTATTGTTTCCACTATAAGCTCTGTCCAGTTTAACAATAGGTGAAAGGAGATGGGAAATTTTTTTTACATTGTGTCCCCATATTACAAACTACATACTAAAATGAAACAGAACGTACTGTCTACTTCTCCTACATAAGAAAATATTCCACCTCATTGCTCTATATCCTGCACTTCCCATGATGCATGTGTTTGTCGTTTGATTTTCTCTGCTTTGTAAATGCTTAATCCATGTTACTGTAGTCCACAGCCCAAACTACACAAGACATGCTGACTGTCATGGCTGCTGACCACAAGAAAGACTGTCATGTATCAAATGTTTGGTTCGACTAAATAACAGACTGGTCGCTAATTTAATTGTGCAACAAAAACAAAGTTTATACTATTTTAGAGATAACAATTTCTGTATGTTCTGCAGCTTGTTGTCTCCTCCCTCCTCTTCTGTTTCTCTTTAGCTTTCCATTGTTGTCTTTCTGCCAGTGACCTCAGTGGCCACTGTGTTGTTAAAAGCCAAAGTTTTGTGCGTCTCCCACATTGTTGCTTTGTAGTGAAGCTTACTTCATGTTAACAGAACTGGTCCGCATAAAACATGACTGCAACGCCAGGAATTGTGTTTCAAGATCCATCTGAGTTGACTGCCAGCACAAGTGAGCATAACCCAGAGGTCGAAGGATCAAAACCCTTCTCAGCAAACATTGTTCTATTTTGTCTTCTGTCTCAGCATTGTCATTGTCTCGCTACAACATTTGCATAGAAGCCTCAGTGGCCTAATGGATAAGGCATTGGCCTCCTACGCCAGGGATTGTAGGTTCGAGTCCCATCTATGGTGATGCAAAGCAGAGTGGCGCAGCGGAAGCGTGCTGGGCCCATAACCCAGAGGTCGATGGATCGAAACCATCCTCTGCTAGCAGACCTTTCACTTTTTGTTACATAAAGGAAATCACCTCAGTCAGACTCCCTTTTGTTCATTTCCAAACCATACAATTCTTGGTAGCCGGCTGCCCATAAAGAGTCTTTCAGTTCATTGAAGACCTACTCTACCAATTTTGTGCTTTTCTTACGACTCTCTGCCAGGTGTCTTTCAGACTCCATACGTCCAAGTTGTTCCTGTCCATTCAGGAACAATAGCCAGCAGAGTGGCGCAGCGGGAGCGTGCTGGGCCCATAACCCAGAGGTCGATGGATCGAAACCATCCTCTGCTAGCTGACTTTTCACAAACATTTGAAAAAGGGATCTATCATCACAGTTAGATAAAGGTGAAATAAGTGGACTTTATGCAGACTTTTCTTTTTCCGGCAGCTTTGTTTTTAAAGAAATTTCTCTTACTTCAATGCTAAATTGCTAAATCAGCAATATACAACTCCAATAAACATAAATACAAAACTGCAGGCTGGTAAGATTTAAACTGTCCAGCCCATTGTGTGTGTCTGTATCTGTGTGTCTTTGAGAAAGTTCTTTTTTTTCTTTTCTATGTTCCACGTTCATGCTGTTTGTGTTCCTCTAAGATGCTGCCATTGTCCCTCTACAATAGCTGAGGCGTGCTGTGGTCCATAATCAAGAGATCAATGACACTGGTGAGTGCAATTATCATTGTTCCATTATGTCCAGGTTCTTAGTAATTCAGGTCTTGGTTATCCAAGTAACATAAAGCCAACTTGACTTGATTTAAGATTCTTAAAGACATTTTGCCTCTCGTCCAACAGTCTTCTTGAGTTCTGACCGACTGGTAGGGAGCAGCAGGTTTAAAACTCTAGAATCGTTGGCAAGGTCTTCGATACCATTGGACTGTTAGTGCTCCTGGCTGTCATAACGACTGTCGTTACATTGCTGTAGTCACGTGAGGCCAGATATGAATGCCCATCATTGTTCTACTTTTGTCAATGCTTTGCATGACCATGTTTGCATTTTGTGGTTCATGTCCATCTCTGTGTTGTTGCCATTGTCCCTTTGCCACAGCCTTACAGAAGCCCCAGTGGCCTAATGGATAATGCACTGGCCTCCTTACCCAGAACTGGCCTCCTAAGCCAGTCTGCATGAAATCTGCTTCTTCCACCTTTATGCAAGTGTGATGCTAAATCCCTTTTTCAAATCACCATGAAAATACTACTAGCAGAGGATGGTTTTGATCCATCAACCTCACGCTTATGGGCGCAGCACGCCTCCGCTGCGGGACTCAAACCCACAATCCCTGGCTTGGGTGTCTAGCACCTTCTACATTAGGCCACTGCGGCTTTTAAGCTCCCATCTGGGGGGATGCACAGCAGAGTGGTGCAGCAGAAGCGTGCTGGGCCCATAACCCAGGGGTTGATGGATTGAAACATTCTCTGTGTTCGCGCTGATGGAAATGAGAGGGACTATTATCATTCATAGTGTGTTAAAGGTTTAAAGCCTTTCAGTCAGAAAGTATCCAGGGGTGACTGATTACAAACTGTGGTCTGAGGTTAACTGAGATTGATGAAGTTACTGTAGGTAACTTTCACAGACTTGACAAAGATCCTGTATGCAGTAAAAATACACACTTTATATGAGTGTTAACTTCTTCACTGACTTGTTTTTGGGTTCCTACTGTTCACTTCTCTATTTTTCTCACAAGGACGATTTCTTAAAAGAAAGTTAAATAAAAATGAAAGTTGAATAACACAGGTTATGTTTTATGACAGGTGAAACCTTTCTAAGCATTTTCAGCTTGGCTGATTTCTCATGTGGTTCTGATTCAGAGTATGTTCAATGTTTAAAACAGTTTCTAAAGGAAACTCTAAAAATGCACTATTTTTAAGTCCACAGTGGATTTTCCTCTCTTGTAATTTATTAAAAAAAAAAAAACACAACTCCTTTACTGAATGTTGGCTAACTTGAATGAAAGAGCAGTGTTACAGTTCTGACTCAGACTTTTTATTTTCGTTAAATTGTTGTTTATAAAATATTAATAATTTCTCTGCAGTGTCAACTTTTTTCTTTAGATTTTATTTTTTGCCTCTTGGCGGTTCTAGCTTTATCTGTTTTTCTTGTTTTACTTCATCATTATTTTCTGCTGCAGCCCTCAGTTAAATCACTGTGATGTGTTTGAGTTCTGCTTCACAGCTCTTTGTCTTAGCAGATAGATTTCCTCCAAACATGCATTCAAATACTTCACTTTAAATGTCAGATGCTACAGTGTTTTGTTTTTTTGATTCTTTCAATTAATCATCTGCTGTGAGATCAAGGAAAATCTAAATGTCCAGCGTCTCGGAGCTGCCAAACAACCTCAGCGTCAAAATGTTTAAGTGGAGCTGAAATCCTTTTATAATTACAGCAATTCCACCACAAAAAAAAAATCTCCTTCCTCTGTCTGAAGAAAAGCTCTGTGGTGATGAGAAGGGAAATGACCACAGTATCGAGCTCCCACAGAGAGAGAGAAAGAGCACACACACACACACACACACACACACACAGGCTTGATGGTAGACATAAAGTCACTATCACGATCCCTATAGACATCACACTTTTTTTTTGTTCTCCTTCCAGAGACGAGTGCACTGGCTGCTGTAGATATAAAAACACACACACACAAACCTCTGGTGTTCAAAGACATGAGGATTCGCCTCAGCAGAATAACACAACAAAGAGTGAAGTGGGCAGAGATCCTGGAAATGAAGCGGCTCTATTTAAGTGCATATGCAAAAGCTTTTATCTTGAAACCTAACAACACACATGCACCAGCACTTTTACACACTTCAGACTCACAGCCAAGCCCATGTAACCACACGCACACACAAACACAAACACTCAAAGTCAAGGACATCCAGGCACACATAGTTAATGCGTGCACAGATACACACAAAGGTACTTTAGCAGCTCTTCACACTTTCTCATTCAGATTTCATTAGAGCTAAATTCCCACCTGGGAGAATCCATCAAGGTTTCTCTTCTCTCTTTCTCTGTACTTTCTAGGTCATGATTGGCCGACTCCAGCCTTATCATATCTACTGCATGGACCCCTTGGCTTATGTAAGAACATGCAATCAGTTAGTTTCGTACTCGACGGTGGCTCTGGTAAACATGATTAAAGGGAGTTGTCTTCACCTCGCCGTAACTAAAGGCCTCACTGCCTCAGAAATCTTTTTAATTTGAAGGGGATTCACCGTAAATAGAGCTAAGAGGGTAAATGATCAAATCCCAAATCCTGTTTTAATTACAAGAGGCAGATCTTTGCTGTCTCATTACTTCTGACCGTCACGTTTGTCATCCCCAAACAACTAAACCCCAAACATGGGTCAAAGTGTTAAGCCCTGTTTGGGAAGAGCAGACCACTTCAGCACAAATCCAGGAGCATGGGACACAGCGTCTGTCAAACACAGATCATGTTGAAATCCTCTGTGAGATGAACCCCACCCTGCTGCTGCTGCTGCTGCTCCCATGGATGCTAGCACCCTTTAAGGAAATCAAGTCCAATTCAACCACACATCGACCAAATCAACAACTTGTGTTTTAGCAACGTGCTGCGCAGAGATACAAATGCATGGAGGGGAGAAAGAAAAAAAGAAAAAGAGGGAGGAATACACTGCATACCAAAGCACGATGTGGTTCTCGACCAAAAAACAGCAAAAATTTCAAACAGTCATAATTTTCCTTTCCCTTTCATGAGGAGAATCTGTTGTGTCTGTCTGCAGCAACCACTGCATGGATTTTACTGTGGTGGACAGATCGGCCTCGGGCCAAGAAATAATTAATTTGGTGCTGATCCGGATCTGGGATTTCAGCCATCTGATAATAATTTCTTTGCCATAACAGATATAGGCACTTTTCCAAATCCTTAAAGGAGGAGGGGGTGCTGTCAGGAAGTCAGTTTATGACAGGGAGGACGTCTTTGGGTGTGAAACTTAATTACCAAATTGTTTCAAATGTGCTGGCAATAGATTTGATTTCTACAGGAAATAAATCTAACAGCAATAAAAAGGATCTTTAGTCTGCACATTTGTTGCTTCAGTTATGCTTTGCCAGTGATATGGAGAACCCTGCAACTTTTTATGAATGTGTCCACTACAAATATTCAGTAAGTTATATTCAAACAAACACCCAGCTTAGACTTATTTTGAAAAGAAAAAATGGATAAACACTGAAGAGATTACCCAAGTGTGGCTGGTTGACTGTGACCTAGTGGCCTGTTTACAGGCTGTCTCATCACCTGACTTTTGTTTCTTCACCCGTCTGACTTGTAGTTTCCTTGTGATGTCTTTCTGTTCACAGGTTTCAGCAACTTTGCAACGGTGTTACAATCCAAAGGGAACAAAGAAAAGCGCACAAAGAGAAGTAGTTACTTTCGTTCGAGGTGTTTTAAAACCTTTGATGTGCTGTAACTATTTCAAAATGCTGAATTAAACAAAGCGGACCTCAGTGTGAGAGCAGAGAGTGAGGTGGGTGGGAGCCAAAAACAAGGCTTTCACACCTAGACTACTGGAGGAGGATTAATTCAATACAGGTGGTTACAGAGATGGAGAGAGTAAGACGATGCAGGAGAGAAACAAAGAAACAGAAAGATAAAAGGACAGAGTATCCCTGGATTGTAAAACAGTGTGTGGGCATTAATGTGAAAAGAAAGAAAGAGAAGTGGAAAAAAAGAAGAAGCTGTGCACGTCACCTGCATGTGTGTGTGTGTGTGTGTGCACAACAGATGCATCACACAGTAAGACAGAAAAGAAACATAAGAAAGAGCGTCTTACCAGAGTGTGTGAACTGCAGTCTCGGTTGAGATGCTCTCCACGCCCCCGTTAAGGTGACCCCGAGGTGGGCGAGCAGGACCAGTGTCACCGACCAACACATCCTCCTCCTCATAACACACACACACACACACAGTCCAGAACTGAGTTTAAATCTGCTGAATTCGGCGAGTAAAGCGCCAAATGACCAAAGAGTGTTACTGTTATAACAACCTATTAGAGACTAAGTCCAAGTCACAAAGATGCTGAAGAGATCCAAACACTCTCAACAGTCCAAGTGTGTCAGGTTTGAGTAAGTCCAGATCCTTAAAATAATTTTCTTGTAAGAGGGTAAAAGCAGCACTCACGCTCTCTCTCTCACACACACACACACACACACTGGAGCATCTGTGTGTTTGTGAGATTGTACGTCCGTGTGAGGGGAAAATGTGCTCCAAGAAAAAACTAAGTCGTCTCTTCGCTGCCTCCTCACAGCTTGACAGCTCTCTTCTGCTCTGTCTCTCGTCCCAGCTCCTCTCTGCATGTGCTCTCTCGCTCCCTCCCTCCCTCTCTGGAAGGCGGAGGAAGTGAGATCCCAGATCTTCGCGGTGGTCACCCTGCACTCACACAAACACAGACACGCTCGCCTATTCACCACTGTGGGGAAAAACTAGTTAACGTGGAAATGAGATGGACAAATCAGCTTTCATCTTTATTCACATCCCTCTCGCTCCCTCTCTTCTCTTTTTCCACGCTCTCACTCACTCTTTGTCTTTCATTTGCTTTCCTAACAATAAAGTTTTTTTTTTAATCCTCTGCTTACAATGGTTTTATAGAAGGCACAAAATAATAAAACAGGAAAAGCTGCAGCGAGAAGAAATTAGATCCGTTTGCAAAACTAAAGCCGAGAAAAAGGTGAGAAATGAAACGCCAAGAAAAAGTAAGATTGCAAACAGAGATGAAAAGTAATCTGAACAAACACAAGCACATTTATTAGTTTCAGCTGAGCAGTTACAGCAAGTTTTCCGAAGCAGTTTTTCTAAGTCTCAGTTTGTCGGACAGATAACACCTGAGGTGCCAAACAGAAAATATACATCACACTTTTTTTATTTTTTACATCTTGCTTCAGGACCTCAGAGTATGTGCAGGTTGATACAGAGAGATCAACCCAGGACATGTAATCAGGGGCCAAAGCCGAAAAGTAAGATCTTTCTAAAACAAACCTTCTTCTTCTTCTTCTTCTTCTTCCTCTCTGTACAAAACTCTCCTTCTCGTTATTTCCACTGCTAACCCAAATGCAATCATTAAAAAGCCTGTGCCTTCTTCCTCGCTCTGTTATTTTCATTAGGTAGCGGCTCACTAGGGTACAGCTGCGCGGGCTGAATTTTTCACTAGCTCAAGTTCAATCACAGGCTAGCGGGGACAATTTATTCATTCTCTGGGATAAATAATGAATTTAGGTTGCAAGCAAATGAACAAGTATATACTCCCCTCCAAGGAGTTCTGATTCGTAAATGATTTATTTTCCATCCTTGTTTGTTATTGTATAATGAGAGCACGTTTTTTTTTTTCATTTTGTTTTTTAAATATGACCCAGCAGTTTAATTATGTGATTAGATGTCCTCTAACCTGGTGTTTACACAACCTCACACAGCTCTGTTGGTTGAGGGCAAATGTGGTCAAACCTGCTTGTTAATTAATTCATCTAATTAGTGAACAAAAGAGAAAAAAAAAAGTCTCCCTGTGGTCAAACTGACTAACCTTCCTCCTATGACCTTCAGCAAAATGGTGCTGAAGCTGCATGTCATTGTAATTAACATTAAATGATTCTGTTGGAAGTACTGGGGGGAAAACAGCTCAGTGAAAATCAATCATCCACTTAAATTGGTGCAGTTGTGCATAATGAGCAAGGTGTAAGATATCAGTAATACTACCAGTAGTTGTGCAAGTTACTATCTGGGATGCTTACCTGTCATGGCCGCACTGTCTGGTCCTGTCTGACCCAACCCAGGATCACCTCTAAGTCAGAAAGTGCAGGTGGTACTGTGATAAAAACTGGACATGGAAAAGTTTTTATGTGAGTACAGGCTGTGTTTTATCACTTTGTGATTTAAAAAAAAGTTACAAATTGTCATTATATGTTTTGTTTTATAAGTATTCTTCTTAAAAATCCCCAAACACTCCACATTGAGATAACTGATTGTTCAGATACAACAAAAGTTAACGTTCCTGTTGCCCCAAAAAAGCTGGAAAGACTCTACACATTAATTTTAAAAACTGGACTAAAGAAGTGGAACAGTCTGACCTCTCATGACATTGTGGGAAATACTTAAACATGTGAGTGAATGAGTCACCATTTGTTGTTTTTTGATGTGTGTTTTGCAATCAGATGATTGCAAATGTAAGAATTTCATGAAGCTTTAATTTGACCTGTCAGCAGCTAGACCAGAAATGATCAGAGTCTCCTCCTTCAGGGGTTGGTGTTGTGTCTGTGTCTGTGTGGATTATCACAGGAGAGAGGGTTTAAAACACACATCACACAGCGTGGTTAAAAGTTTCTTTCCTGGACCTCCCAAACTCGCGGATCATTAAGACGGGATAATTAGAAGCTCGTTGCCAGTCTTACCTGATCAGTCGGGCTGTTAATTACAACTAATGACCTCCCAATTAGCTTGAACAAAAAGCCTCTGATTTCTCCTTGACAAGTAGTCAATTAGCACTGGAGGTCTGGCTGTTAAGACCATTGTTACAGGGTCTCAGATCCCACCGCAAACCACATGAACACACACACACTTCCATTAACTCACCCACATTCCCTGTGTTTCATGAAGTGAGTGAGAACAGTTAATGAGCGTCCATTGTCTTCATGTTCTGGATGGTTTATGCCTCCTTTTCAGGTTGACACGAACCCTAATGTCACTAATTTACAGTGTATATGATAGTAATGTAGACAAACTAATGTAAGTAACATAAAGACAAACACACATCAGAGTTTTTAAGTACTAGGGGAATTTTGCCACAAATAATGATGGACTGAGAATCAGTATTGAAACCTGGACTGTCTATAAAGGTGGAGGTAAATTATATTTTAGCCACTAATCACAAGTTTTGTATATAGAAGTTTTATCAAGTTGTATACAGTGCACAGATTATTAGTTTAAAGGCTTACTCCAAACCTAAGGCACTAAAAGTTTCCTACTGAGGGATTAAAAATACAAGAGCAGGCCTAGTTTTATTAGAACCAGTGTGATAGTAACTTATCTCCTTTAAAGACAGCAGTGAAGAGAGAACATTTTTCTTTTTTAATGAAGTGCTGACTGGTACCATACTAGTTTACAGGACATAAATAATAATTAGGAAACCTTACGTCTGACCCGGGAGATTTAAAATGTATATTAAGAGCTACAAAAATACAAAAACAGGCCTTGTTTTTCATCAGCTCAAAGGGATAACAGCTTATCTTGTGTAGAGATAGCAATGAAGAAAACCTTAAGTTCTATGATACTTGTCCTACAACAATTTTAGACTTTTAAATAAATACGTAACTGGTACAATTCCAGTTTGCAGCTCATGAATAATTAAAAAATAATAATCTAATAGTAATTACTAGCTCAGGACCCATTTCATTTTTTAATGCTACAATAATAAGTATTAAAAATAATATTTAAAAAAAATAAGTTTAAAGACTTGACAAATATGTGTGTTACTTCTGTGTCCATGTGAAACTGAATCGCTTGGATGAGACATTTCTTCTCACAGGTGGGACTGTGCTGCCATCTTACGTTTCTTCACATCCCCTACCTGACGAGGATCTCGCCATCTGCGAACGAAGATCCCGCGAGACCTTTGAACAACAAACTTCTCTTGACATGTGCTGGTTCGTGACTTTTTTCCCGCCCCCAAAGGAAACAAAACAACAAGGAGATGTGTGCAGGTGTCAAACGGGGGGCGATGGCACCATGGTGATTTCTTAATGACCGGCTTCATCGGTTTTGGCTCAGCGGTTATGTGATGACACGTGTGTACCGCTAGAGGGCGGCGTGGGATTGTACAAATCCAGTGTACTGTAGCAGAGTTAATATACTTGGAGACAATGTGTAGACTGTTTAAAAACGTGTGAAATATCGAGCTAAAATAACGATACCAGAAAATACAAAAGACCTTCTAAAAACATTTTGATTTGATTTAATTTAATTTAATTTAATTTTTTACAAGGTGTACTGGGGAAAATATTTCCCCTTGATAACATCACAATGCCTTTTACAATTAAACTTTGTATACCAGCATCATAACTAAACATGGGTCCTAATTTACCCTAAATGTTTGTATTATTAGATTTGAACTTTTTGTAAATTAATCATACTTGTAATATGTTTTTACTGAATTTCCCCTCTGGGGATTATTAAAGGATTATTTTATCTTAATTTCCTATGTTAACTTTAGGATATTTCACAGGTAGGTAGGGTAACCTATACACTCACTGTAGGTTTATATTGTTGTGTGTGAATTTTTCAACTATGATTTAAACCTGCTGTGTTATTTGATGTGGTTACTATTATTATTTTTAATTTTTTTTTTTTAATTTTTTTACCAAATATCCTCACTATATATACAGTTCTAAAACATTTTTGTTTAAAATCCTCCATTCAGGTTTAATACCAGAAAGTAGTTTGAATGTAAATTCTTTACCAGATGTGATGGAGTTTATGAGAGGGTGGGGTGAGTATTTTGGAGGGAGTGGATTTGACCGTCCTCGTCCTGCGCGCTCCCGTCATGATGTGTTGGAACCTTTGGTGCGGTGACG
>OOFC01030620.1:44175-65772 GCA_900323345.1 Pseudochromis fuscus | reverse complement strand
CACACACACACACACACACACACACACACACACACACACACACACCGCTTCTGAGAAAGACCATCCATATCAAATAAAGCATAAAATATATATAAGAAAGAGATTACATATAGGTGTCATAAATAAGTCGCCTGAAATGTGGTTGAAAAGCTAAAACCGACTCAGAATTACGCATCTTTGTTTATTCATAAGTTATGTAATGTCTTTTTTCTCCTAAGTCAAATTTTCGGGAGGTTAGATGTTATAATCCAAAATACATATTTCACACGGGTATATGATGCATTAATAAAATGTGGTGTAATATTTAAATGTTTCCAATAGTTGTGTCAGGGCGTGTGTCTGCAGGTCTGTCTGACTGTGTGTGGGGGTCCACGAGCTGGACCTTTTTATTGGAAGGTTTATTCTAGAGGTGTTTGGGATCAAGCGTTAACTTGAGAAGACTTTTAGAGGATGTATATTTATCTAAGAAGAAAACACAGACTCTTCTGTCTGAGATAGCCTGCTGCACAATGTCTCACACAGCTCAGGCAGGCCAGAAAATCCACTTTACAGACAGTTCGTTTGCCACTGTATGCATTTCTGTGATTATTGTTATTAAATGATATCCAAATAAGTAACTGCAATATAAAGTGTTGATTTAATTTGGTCACACTGTAAAAATAGATATGGAGGTGTGGTAGTTTTTGGTGTCACTGCAGTTTTGATCATAGCAGATGATACAGAAGAATTTTTTACCATCTGATCTCATATCATAATAAACAAATCAGCATATATTGCGTATAGCACTACAGTAATATTTTTATTTATTTATTTATATCTAATTTAGGTTATTGTAATCTATTTGTTTTTCATCGTTTATCAAAGATGGCTAAGAAAACAGACTATACTATCAAATTAACATTCCTTCGCGGAGCCTACAAGCAGTTCAAGTTTCAGGCTCCTTGTTTTATTTACGGATTGTCGACATGCTTGTTTGCAGCTTTGTTGTGACATGACGCATGCGCGTGCAAGCAGCAGCTCAAACCTGGGAAGGTTACAGGTAATGGAGGAAGAAAAAAAATTCAACAATAATAATGATAATAAAATACGCTATTACTAACAGCTTTACCCGGGAGAGACAATATCAATATCAATTTCATGTGTTTGCAATAGAGAAAAATATTTATATTTAAATTATTTGCCCAAATGGTGTAAACAGACTCGTTCAGGTGAGACTAACATTTGAACTTAATAATATAATATGCAACAGAAATATTTTTGAGTAACTTTAAAATACCTAATAAATTGAAGATAACATTGACTTTTGAATGCTGTCATTGCCATTATGTTTCAAATAGTTTTTAGTGTTTTAAATTGATAGAATTTTTTTTAGCTTAGTATCAAATTTAGCATTTTTGTCTAAAAGTAGATTAACCTGAAAAAGAGTTTGAAGGGTGATGCGCGGGGCTCACCAGGGAGCTTTGAAGGGGCTAAATGGGATTTTATTTATTTATTTATTTTTGCAGAATGCGACAGCACAGTGTCGTTGTCTTTCTTATAACCATAGACTGTAGCCTATATAAAAATATTTATATACAGTCATACTCTAATTTTTATTTGTTTTTAAATGATTTTACTAGTCCAAAGAAAATGCCAGAATAGTTGTAAAAAAAAATAAAATAAATAAAAAATGTGCATTAAATACATTTTAATTTCAAAAAGTCTTCCCTGAAGACTTTGTTGTGTGATTTCTACTTTTATTTTTGTTTGAGTAGAACCGGGGGAGAGGAGAAGACCACAGACTTTCTCTGCACAATACAGGAAGACTAAACAACCACCGAAATCACGAGGTAAACCTAAACACATTGGAGGCGGACAAAGGGTTTGTTTTGTGGTTTCTGCTTTATTTTCACAAACTTACAAACCACTCGACACATTTCTGTTGATATGGATGTTTTATGTAAATGAACAGTAGGCTAAATGTCTTTAATGGAAACCTAAAATAAGAGAAACAACAATTAGGAAAAAAGTTGGCTATCTGTAGACTAACTAAGGCTATTATAAGTCTATATTAAATACTCATTCATAGATATTCATCACCGTCTGCTAAATACGCAATATCAAGGCAGATTTTTTTTTTTTTTAAATTGTGTAACTTTTTTTTTTTTTAATCATTTTAACAACTGATGAGTGTTTCTATATTTCCCGTTATATGATATATTAATTAACTTGACGTGTTTTAACCAAACCAAATACTAGAAGCCAAAAGCATAATGGTGTTGTGGAGATTATCGGGAAACGCTGTCCGCGCTAAACATGTGAAAAAGACACTGGAACAAGAAATAACACGGAGCTGTAACGCTTGAAACTGTGACTCTGTGGTAATTGCACGTTGAGAGATGGTTGGCTCTCACCGCGGTTCAGCTGCTGCAGCCAGGCTGCAGACTGGGTGCAGGGTGATGACACACATGCCAATGCTGTTCCACCTGCACAGACTCCCACAGCACGGAAATACACTCCCAGAGAAAGCCGAGGGGACCCTCATGGGTGGCCGAGAGAAATCTACACCTCTCCATGCACTTTCCTCTCCAATGTGAGCTAATTAAGCAGCACCAGCTATCCAGATTTTCTTAGAGCTGTGGACGCGCACAAGTTTTGTAAATGTCTCTGGTGAGGATGTGAGAGGCTCCATTTGGCTGAGATTAGTCAGATATATTTGGCTGTAGTTTGATCTAAGTTGTTTGGTATAGATCATGTTTGTCTGGAGGAGACATTTCAGGTATAAACGTACCGGGTTATACATTTTATGTAAATACGCAAACTCGTTTTAAAGATATGAAAAAGGGTGAGTTAAAAAAGACCATAACTTTGGTTTTATAAATTCTTATTTTTCACTGCATATTGAATGATAATGTCGAAAGTCATTTTCCTTTTTCCTTTTCTGATAAACTTGCTTCTTTTCTAACAGCAAAGCAAAATGCCAAATTCAATACACACAATAGTAACATGTGCTTTGTGTGTTAACAGATTTCTGCAGGTTTTTAAAATAATACACCCCCTCTATTAAAATCCAAATATGTATTTAATATACATATTGTGCTATTTTGACCCAGGTCTGATAAACACAAATGTAACAAATGAAAAAGAAACTGATCATTTCTCCATTGACTGCACTACCGGAGGCGGAACTTCAATACGCACAAATCATAAAGCACTACGTCTCTCCACAGAGAGCATTGGAGCAAAAGCAGCCTGTCAGTGGCCCTGAAAAAAAACGAAAAGGGCTGGGCTTAGTGACTCGCAAACCACAACCTGGGTTGCGCCTCCATCAGAAACTAGTTTAGAAAAATCCCAGTAGAAGACAGAGGAAGGTCTGGTGCATGTCATTTACTGCGCTGCAAAACAATCCAGATTTCTCAGAGCGAAGTTTGCAGCTTTTACCTCGCGGTGCATCCTGATGTCCTGCAACGCACCACTTCTCTGAGACACAAGCGCGCAACAAGTTTGGCTTTGCAACGTTTGGACTGGACTGTTTTGTTTTGTTTTGGTGTGCGCGATGATGGCCACTTACCAAAGCCCGGAGGATGACGCAATGGCCTTAATGATCCATGACACCAACACGAACAAGGAGAAAGAGCGACCAAAAGAGGAGCCGGTCCAAGACAAAGTCCCGGAGAAGCCGGATCCGTCCCAGAAACCACCGTACTCCTACGTCGCTCTCATTGCCATGGCTATTCGGGAGAGCTCAGAGAAGCGCCTCACTCTGTCCGGCATATACCAGTATATCATCACCAAGTTTCCCTTCTATGAGAAAAATAAAAAAGGTTGGCAGAACAGCATCAGACACAACCTTAGTCTCAATGAATGCTTCATCAAGGTTCCGCGGGAGGGCGGCGGGGAGAGGAAGGGGAATTACTGGACACTCGACCCAGCCTGTGAGGACATGTTTGAGAAGGGGAACTACAGGAGACGCCGCAGGATGAAGCGGCCTTTCAGACCTCCACCTACCCACTTCCAGCCGGGGAAGGCTTTGTTCGGAGGAGACGGCTATGGTTACCTGTCCCCGCCGAAGTACCTGCAGTCCAGCTTCATGAACAACTCCTGGTCGTTAGGCCAGCCGCCCACTCCGATGTCCTACACGTCCTGTCAGATGGCCAGCGGCAACGTGAGTCCAGTGAACGTGAAGGGGCTGTCAGCACCTTCATCTTACAACCCCTACTCACGGGTGCAGAGCATGGCGCTCCCCAGCATGGTAAACTCTTACAACGGCATGAGCCACCATCACCATCCCGCACACTCTCACCATGCCCAGCAGCTGAGCCCGGCCACCGCTGCGCCGCCTCCGGTCTCCTCCAGTAACGGAGCGGGCCTTCAGTTCGCCTGCTCCCGCCAGCCCGCGGAGCTCTCCATGATGCACTGCTCTTACTGGGAACACGAGACCAAACACTCGGCGTTACACACGAGGATTGATATTTAAATTTTACCAAATGGTGTGTGTAAAAATGAAGACTCTTAGAGTGAGAGTTAATTCCTGTGATTTCAAAACAGAACCAGCAGTATTTTGAAGAGACCATTTCTGAGGGCTGTTCGGGTCCAGCTGACATCCATAAGTGCCCATGAGGAGATATGTGCGACTTGATGTTGAGAAAGTTTCACGAAGTGGAAACTGGAGGTAAAGAAGCCATCAGTACACATCAGGTAGCACAAACTCTGGGAGCCATTTCGTGCGCCTGTGTTACACTTGGACTGATGACCTTAGCTCGGTATTGTAGTCATAATTGTGAAATGAAAAACGCTTCATTTCGAAGGGGATAGACATTGCTGACATTGCTCCAGCTGTATTTTTGGTATGCGTAATTATTTCTCTCAACTTTACGCACGGCTTATCCAAAGTGTTGACGAATGACATGTGGACATGAGATGCCCTAATTAAGTCAGTGCTTTAATATGTAACTGAATCAGAGCTCATTTTGGCCTCCTTAGTAACATGCGCTGAGCAAAGGCCTGCACGGTGAGACTTCATCTCCTTTCATGTTGGAGCTTCGTTAGGTTAAACAGAAGAGCAGCGATCCAGCAGACTGCCGAAAATACAATTCAGGGCTTTTTCATATTTCTTGATTACATGTGTATGTATGATGTAAATTCCAGTATGACGCCAGCCAGTGCCAGGTTTTGTTAATCTTTCTAATTATTATTTTTTTGTTTTGTTTTTTATAAATGTGATTAGTTATATGTCTCATTCATGTTGGGGCCATGTTTCGTTTTAATTAGCACTTTCCCCTCTTTTCTAGGTTTGTGAATTTCTTAATAAACTTGTATTTCTTAAAATAATACAGTGGCCATGAAGTAATCTGTTTTATGTATTAGGCTGTAATAACCACTGTTACTGACAATAGACAAGCAATTAACATTCAATAAATGTGTGGGCGTAGCACAACATAAAAGTACCATATAAATATGATGCAGTTACTTCTATATGTTGTAGAGAAAATAATAGTCTGAGAAAAATCATGGTGCACAGTTAGTTGAAGTTTTGTTCACCTAAACACCTGTGTACTGCCTAAAGTGGGCACAGTATTTAATATATAGCCTATAATAAAACAATTCCCTAATAGGCCTACATTTATCTTAATTTATGAACACTTATTATCATTAGGCCTCATTATCATTATTTATTTATTCATTAAAATTGTGTGACCAGAAAAAAAACCCCAAAAATCCTCGTTAAAATATAAAGTAGTAATAGTAGTAGTAGTATAACGCAAGTAATCATTGACATTATCATTGATAATTTGAATCCCACAGCGACCGATCTCTAAGCTAAAGTTTATAATATTCTGTGTGGGCTAAATGTTTTCAGGCGTTTTCTTAGCAGCTGCTCTACAAAAAACATCCATCATGCATCATTTGAAGTGTCCTCAACTGGCTGTTTTTGGTGCTTTAGTTTTTAATATTTCAAAAATGATCGCGTGTAAGTCTGCGTTGTTATGACAGAACTCAAGTTTGTATTGTATAATTGCATGCACGCAAAATGAATCAACAATATACATAAAATACAAACTTTTCCATATTTGTTGGATGTGTGATGACACACGGAAAAAATAAAAATCTAAATGTAATTTTGTAGTCCCTTCCCAAACAACAGCAGAACAGTTGTAGTCCCATTACTACTACTACTACAAAAAAAAAAAAAAAAAAAAGAAATCCTGATCATAATGATTGGTTCGACATCAGTGTGGAGGAGGAGTATTTTTCCTTGTTTAACAGTAGACAGACAACAATACTGGTACAGTTATCTAAATAATACCGTTTCATGTAGGAAGTAAAAGCAACAAAGAGAGGAAGCGTAATAAAAAATATATATAATGCAATGAAAAACTGGTCATAATGACCTTTTCTACGGTTGTAAAAGTCACACAGGAAAACATTGAGGTGTATGCTGACAGAGGATGAAGCAATAAAATCCCCACAGACAGCTCTTCTTTATCTTTTATTACTTTTGCTTTAATATGAGACTGTTGAACTCAAACACTTTTCCCTTGAAGCGCCATCCGTGCTCGCTGGATGAGAACCGACATGTTGACGAGTGAAACACCTCAACACACCGACTGATTTCCACCTGATTCCTCCTGTTATCACTGTCATATTATCACAACACAATATCGGTGCCATAGGCTTTTACATTTTAGTCACGTGAAACTACCAAAAAGTGACAGTTTACACGCACATTGAGTTATTATTTAAAAACAGATAGTCACATTGTAAATGAAGTTGTGGGATCGCCCTTCAGATATGACGAGCTCTGTATCCTCCAGTGTCTCCCTGCATGACTTTAGCGCAACGAGAGGTGTGTTCACGCGTCTCCACAGCGACTGTCAAACACATGCTCATCTTCCAAGTGCGCGCGCCCACACACACACACACACACACACCCTTACATGTGTTTTGTGCTACAGTGAGCACAACAAATTAAAGCCACATTTGTAATGATATTAATTTCTTTCATGAGGTTTTTCGGCTTTAACATGTCAACCTCAGCCACTGCCTCCATTACTTCTATTAGTACAGAATGTGACCGTATGGGTTACCAAAGAGCTGCAATATTTAAAAACTGTGTGTGTGTGTGTGTGTGTGTGTGTGTGTGTGTGTGTGTCCTATAGCCTATAGTTTTGTGGCAAACTTGATTTTTATTTTTGTCATAATTTTAAAAAGTCACACTTCTAGAGAAAAAAATACCAGTAACTTATGATGTTATGCAAATTATCTTTTTTTAATTAAATTAAAATAAACCCTGATTTTTTTATGTCACACAAGGCGCATCATACGTTGTTTTTCACGTAACAAAACCTAAAAACCTAAAAGTAGGAGATGCATTAAGAGCTCACTGAGAAAATGCCCATTAGTTTATCACATGTAAATATATGGTGTATGTAATGGGAAGTCTGGATCCTAATGGTCGAGCCTGCTGTAAACAAGACGTCTTCTTCTTTTCCAATGGTCTGTTGGGATCCGTGTGCTCAGACTAACTCGTCTGCCTGATGCTTATATGAAACTGCAGCGACAGAAACGTACAGAATCAAAATGCCTCTGACATCCAGAGTCTTGTTTCCAGTCTGAGGATCACCGACACTTTCTCCTCCTGTGCGCGCGAGGAGCATCGAGGCGAGCCTGAAATGTAGCTGTGTACATTCTCAGCTTCCTCACATTAATGTTTTGTAAACAATAAGGAGATAAGGGCGCGTTTGAAAGGCAAGTGTATCCTAAACACGCTTCCAAAAATAATAAATACAAGTGTTTTACAAGAAATAATGTTTCGACGAGTGTAACTAACCTTTACATAAACTACACAGGCAGAGACACGTTTAATTATTTTCCTCTCTTGATTTGAAGATGGGGTTTGGTTTACACCAGCCAGTACTGCTCCCTTTATCATTCATTTTGTTATTTACTTATTTATATATTTATTTGACAAAAGAAAAAAAGATTGTTGATATAATGTCAGAAAAATGCTTTTCGTTTATAATTAGTATTTATACTTGAAACCAGAGTATCTGACACACCTAAAAAAAAAAAAATGGCATTTTATAGAAATATATAGGCCTATATAAGCCTATATGTGGTACTTTGCTTTTCTTTTGTCGTGTTTGTGGGAAACAGTTCACTAACACTGACACTGTACAGTAGGCTATATATATATGCAGCACACAAACACATAGACACAGGTTTTTTGTTTGTCAAAGTCGGAGTCCTACAATCTCCACTGTAAATGCATAAATACACAAATATATGTGGATACGGAGCACTGCAGGTGTGCATATGTGCAAAAAGGTTTGTCCGTTGAGCCGGGCGGGCTGCGGGAACAATGGGCCTGCATACAGGATGTCTCGGGGGCTGAGACAGATAAGGCCAGCCGGGGTTCATGGCGACACGGGACTGCTTTAATGGAGTCTGATCGTATAGTCAGCTGATCCTCAATCTGGGAATACACATGCTAAAAAAAACAATCTATATCTATCGTGCAGTATTTACTAAATTAACTCACCATTGTTAAATTCATTCACTTTTGTGAATTTTCCAGATATGTGAATGCACCAAACATCTTCCAGACTGGTCCGTTGGAAACTCTTTGTAGAAACAGAAGTTGGTTGTACAGGTGTATTATTTATACTGCGAGAACACACATGAATATATCTATATTTTGATATTAGTGTGAGTTGAGACAAATAAAACCATCACGCAAATAAATAATATGTCAAATTTCCACACGTGAGGCTTTGCAGAAATAACAATACTGCATTGTGTGAGTAAGTTTGCTGCTGGGAAAGGCGCATGTCCAAAGGTGATGAATACATGTTTTTATCCATCCTCAATTATTTCTCCTCGAGGTGAAAAGGTTTAGCGCAATGTGCGGTTTGTTTTCACGCGTCTTTTCCGCAGAGCGCATTCTGAATAACCATGATTGTATCCTTTGTTGTGCTCTCAGAGATGACAGATTATAATCAACAAGACGAATGAGGTCAACTCATTGTAGAAGCAACACATTTGACCCTCGCTTCTTCCTCATCACTCACACACACACATATACACGCTCGTGTACCTGGACGCGTTCTGGGTATGACAGTCTGCATGCTCCACGGGACATCGGCGATGCGACCCGGCCGGTCAAGTCACACGCAGGTTGCAGGTTTCCCAATGCCTGCACACAATTGAATTCCTGGCATTCTGGCTAATGTTTGAGATTGAAGAGCAACAGTTTCCACTTCGAAGCGGCGCACATCACCCCGGACCCATTGAAAAAGAGAGTGGGGGTCACCACTGTTTAGTATACATCTGCTCCAAACAGGAAAATATGCAGAGATTTGATTCGCAGAAAATCCGGCAATTGTTCAAATCAGCATGCTTTTTTTTTTCTTGGCGGTCTCCTGTTGGAGCTGAAACACTAGAAGTCTCAGCTTGTCCGCTGCGTATCTGTGCTGTGCTATTTCTATGGCATTACTTAATTTAGAGCTGTGTTTATTTTCTGAACGCGTCCTCTGGTGAATCTCCAACTTGCCACGGTGATCTACGTGATGTTTTCAGTGGCTGCTGATTCCTATCTTAATGACAACCCAGCGAGACAATAGAATACATGTAATAATTCTTTAATAAGCCAAAATAGTTGCAGCAGTGTGTGTTGATACACCGCCATAGTTTATAAATAGGAACAGCGCGTTTGTTAAATGGACCTCTGGGCAACAAAGGTTCATCAAATGTCTGAGAATACCACGTCTATAAATACACCCGAGTGTCATCTATTCAAGGGAGAGATGGACTGTCACCCTCTCACATCATCACGCACTGACCTCTCTTTACCCTCCAGCCTGAACCAGCCCACTCAAATGTCACAGACTGTAATGACCGACCTTCAGAGGTGGTGAGATGCTGGTAACAAGGGTCTGCGAAAATTAAAAAATAGGTTATTGAAAACTTTATTTAAAAAAGCCAGTTTTCTTGAACTGTTCACTACCATCACATTTATGATAAATTTTCTGGGTGACGGAAATAAACTTTCATCAAATAAACTCACTTTACCAGGTTTTAATAATGAGGTTTCACCTTCATGTAATAACTGGTTGTGCGCCAACGGACCTGTTTAAACAAACAAACGCACCAGCCAACATTTACCAGCATTTGGCTGATGTTAATTTCTGCCGTGGATGTGGCGGAACTGGCCAGCTTATACTGTAAAGGGAAATGCGATAAAATGCTTCCGTTCTCTTGATTATGAGCTGCAAATTGCTTTGTCGGGATTTAAATGGCAGGTCTTTTCCCATCGTGCACTGATGGAGTCTATTTTTAAAGCCCTTTCCTTTCTCGCCCCTCTAAAAACTTCCGCAGGGTTGGCAACAAGAAGCTATTAGGATAACTCTTCTCCTGTTAACATTCCAATTAATCAAAGATGAAACCAAATTCCCACTGGGATCATTAAGGGCCCAGCACCTGTTCCTCTGATACTGTAGGCTGTACAACAAACCGTGGTCAGACCTCTGGGGATGGTGTGAGACATACAATCACCCAAAACCAGTTATACATCAGCCCACTATCAGTAATAGAAATACAAGCTCATTCGGATACGAAAGCCAAACACTGAGCTTATTTAAACCAAAACAAGTCCAAAGTGCCTTCAAAGTTATACTCTCAGGATTTCCTTAAATTTCACAACAGTCCAGTGAAGCCCTGTTCAAATACAAATTGCATGAGAAGTAATTCACAATCTTAATGACACTTTGTTCAGTCAAATGGATGATTCAGTCAGTTACTGTGCTGTTCCAGTGCTATATTCCAGACCTGAATTTCCTTTAAATAATAAGATTTTCAAAGTCTCTTTCTATTGGCTAAAATCTAGCCACATGCAAAACAGGAAGCTGGCCTGAGGCCTGACCCTGGTCCCGCCTTTATCTACATGCCAAACCCAATCCCAGGTCAGATCCCAGACACTGCAATCCAATTTCAGCCATATTTCTTTCAAGCAATTACATACCTCTTGGCAAGGCCTCACAATTAAACAAATGATTATATTTTGATATCCATAATTATACGCATTCGCTTAAGGTACCCTTTCAAGTTAAATGTGCTTTTTATTACATGCTTATCATCCGTGATGAGATTATGCACTGTGTGGGTTTGGACTGAGTTAGGGTACATTTAATCGAATAAGAGGAGCAGTAATGGAAGCATGCTGGACCCAAAACTACACTGCATAGACTGCTCCTTTTGAGCCCAGCTTTTGTTTTGCAAAATTCAGACAATGAGAACATTATGAGGGGAACTCTGAGGGAGAGCCTTTAACCCCTGCCCACCACAGGTCAGGCGCATGGCACATGACAAACCTCTGCATCTCTGATGAGGTCCACCAACACACTGCTAGTCAGAGATTGTTTAAGTGCATATTATAACAGAACTAGTTATAATTAATAGTATCATTCCAATCATGGTGTGAACCTCTTATCTGTCGATACACATGACAGTTTATCAGTTAAGTATCACGTGCAGTGTTGATATTGAATGTCATCATTTAATTTTCCATAGAAGAAGTCACACTGGAAACTTTTTTTTTCTTTTTGCAGAAGTCACCCAGTGTGTTTACTCTGAACAAGTAATCACTAGTTCTTTCTTGAAAGCTCTCAGTGTGCTGTGTGGATCTTTGCTGCCCCCTTGTGACACAAAGGACGCTACTACACTATAATGTCACCCCTCTCCATGTTGTTTGAATGAGCCATAAGTAGGCTATGTTATTCTGTTATTATGTTATTCAACCAGGGGCAGCATGGACTGTATTTATTTCCATACAAAGGAATGTTTCCAGTTTGAGTTTCAGTTGTTGTTGACTGTGTTTTCTATACTATAACACACAGTCAACAACGCAGTCCTTTGTGTGGAAACAAATATTCCCTGAATGTGAGTGGATGGATAAACTATCTCCTGAGGCATTATCCTCCATCAAGCTAGGAGGGAAAACAATGTGGGAAGCTAACACACCCGTAAATATTCCTCTTTCCTAATATCTACTCAGTGATGTTTTTCCCTGATGGATTATCAGATCACTGATAATAAGAGTCGACTCTAGCTAATGACATCAGAATATTTTTTGAAGCCAGCATCCAGTGGCCGTCAGGAGTATTGCACTTTTTTACATTTCTACATTGGCCTGATTTTTGAGCCATGATTGTTTTGTCCATTTCTATAAACTGTCAGCTGTAGTATCACTAAACATACAGTCGCACTATCACTACCACAGTATACTATATGGCACATGAGTGAATCCAATGCGATATCGCCAAATATGACATCTGTCTTATTTCTAATACCACATAATAAAAAGTCCTCTGCTAATAAGTCTGTTAATGTTGGTTTTGAAATTTTAAGGGGACGATAGTTCCTGTATATTTACACAAACAAAAAGTATGTTTTAAAAAAGTGTAGCTCTTCTCCTTCAGTCAGAGTGATGCTCAAGAGGCAAGTCAATGAAATATGAATACAAATCGTCTACAAAGTGTTAACTGCTTTGTTGGAGTAGTTTTGTGGTCAACACATCACGATGTAGGCATATAGTACAACATTTACGCAAAGAAAAATGCTAGGTTGTTTTAAATCAGAACTGGGTCAAAATTGGACTGACTACATGTTGGGTTAATTCAACCCAAGAAGATTGGTCGTTTTTACCCTATAATTTGTTGTTTTTCACCTGCATTGGGTTGAAACAATATCGTGTTGGTAAAAACAACAAAATACTGGCTAAAAACAATGAATAATAAAATAGTGGGCGAGTGAAAACCACAAAATGTTGGGTTCAAAAAATACAATATTGGGGGAAAACACAAAGTGTTAGCTAGAAATAATCCAGTATATTAATAGTAAAATATTAAGTAAAAACAATCAATCTCCCTGACTTAATTTGACCCAGCATGTAGTTAGTCCAATATTGACCCAGTTCTGAGTTAAAATAACCCAACACGTGTAAGCGTGTTCACTGTGTCTGACAGTGTGAGTGGCAGCTGATTGTTTCCATATGGAGCACGTGCACATGTATTTTTGTAATTATGAGAAAGCTCAGCAGAATTTTTTTTATTTTTTTTCGTCAAACCCCCCTAACAATTTTAGTGTCAACCCAGGCTGTCACATGAATACGCTGTACTTTGTAATAAACAATTTAAACACCAGATGGCAGCAAAGATCACAATTTACTGTCAAACCGCACTCTTTGAGTTTTGTTTTTTGTCAGATAAATACTTACGCCAATGGAAAAGGGGATATTACGAAATAACAGTGTTTAATAATGACTGAACTTGACTGGGGAGTACATAAAAATGGAATAAAAAGACGGTTCCTCCACAACGAAACTGTCATTTGAACGTTTGCCAACTTTCAGTCTGATCTTTCTTGGAGGAAGAACTTGAAAGCTTTTGTATTTCCTTGTAAAATAATTTCTCAGAGGCTTTGAATCATTGGTATGTCATGTATGCGGCTTGCCGAAGTAAAGCCGGCTGCCATTCATGCCTGAACCGGAGATCTGCGTCAAATCAGCATCAGACTCGACAAATCCGCTGCTGAGGCCGTCTTCCCTTCATAATAAAAGTCTCATATTTTGTTGCGTTTTGTTTTTAAACTACAGTAATTATGTCCACTGGTGCTTTCTCTGTAAATAAAGTAGCACTCCCTTGAAAACACTGTAAGTTTACCCTCCTCTCTGTAAACCATACATTCTGTTAACTTCCATCTTGGCGGTGAGTGAGAGAGAGATGGATTAGCTGTTCAGAGAGAGCAAAACATGGGACATTTCTAAATTTAAATCATTCAGATAAAACTTTTTGAACAACGTGGCCACAGGTTACACGTGGGCCTGAAGATAAACACCCCTCTCAGTTTACAGATAATATTGTTTCTTTTACAAAAGTTGTGCTACACTGTCCTGGTCAGAAAAATGCATGTGTGAAATGCACATTGTTATATGAACACACTATAATTATCGACTATGCAGAGAAGTATTTTCTTTGAAAGGCATTAAATGAATAGTAAATGGAACAGACACATGCATGGGTTGATAGCTTGTAATAGTAGGAGCCTGTAAGAAGACATATTTAAGCTTATTTGTGAATTTATGAAAATTTGTGAGTGTTTTTGTGGCAGTGCTAATGTGACTGTGCTCTCATGATGTAGTCTAACTCACAATGTATAGCTTCCACATGTTGAACCTATGTGATGTCAGAGCCTTTCAACCAATTAGAAAAATCCTCCCAATTTTCTGACTGGTTGAAATGCTCTATAAAATGCTCTATATATGGTTGATATGCTTTATATTAAACTAATAATGGGGGAATTTTGACTTTCAGTAGGATATTTTTTGGTTGTATGAGCTATTTATTAAAAAAACAACAACCTGTAAATCATTAGTTTCTATTATAATCTAGCTTTCAGACTGTATTTTGAGTGAGGTTTTTTCTATTCCTTTTAGCTCTGATACTGTTTATATCGTATTGATTTGCAAAATCTTTAATTATTATAATGTTTTATTAAACTAAGCTAAAGCTCCCAGTCAAAAATAGCACATATCTACATTATCAGTTCATATGTGTCCATTGTTTTATTGTACAAGTAGCTCCGGGCTGTGTTTTTCCCCATTACCAGATAACCGGGGGTTTTATTTTGAACATCGTGACCGGATGCTTTGTTCTTGTTGCGGTCGGACTACTTTACAGCGGTGCCGGGGTGGCGGAGGGAGAGCAGGCAGAGGGAAATGCAGCGGCGGCGGTTCACCTTGTGAAACAAGCAGGAAGCACTCCGCGCTCCTGTCTGTCCACCTGCGAGATATCCGCGTCCTTCATTGAGTCTCCGTGGAGCCGCGGGTCGTCTGTCACGCAGGTTGTTCCCACTCTGTCGTGAACACGGAGGAGCGGTGTTAACTTTCAGCTGTTTGTCCGGTTCATTCTTCCACGACCACAGAGATACTAAAGGTACGTCCACACTTTATTATTTGTATTTCTTCTTGTGATTGAGTTCAGCTGTGCGCTTTTCCGCGTGGACTGTCACGCCAAACTCCGATCACTAGTCTGTCAAATGAACGCGTTTCTTATACCTGCTTAGGTCAGCCATTAAAAACCATTACCCACTCGTGGTAACTTAAGAACTAACCCAATAAATACACACACACACTTCAATTCCTCATCAATTGCCACAGATCAGGAGATGATTAGTTAATCACAGCGTGTCTGTGGACGGTGGTTTATTAGATACAGTTTTACTGACATGTTTTCTTTCCACTCCACTTTCTAGATGTGTTTAGGATTTAACTGAGTTTGGAGTGTGGTGACTTCATCCTCTGAGCAAGACAACTACAGTTTATTAGATTATAAACTGAGTTTGTTTGCCCCCAACATACGGGAACGGAATGTATCATTCCTGAGTGATTATACCTCAGCTGAGGTGAATCTGGAGCTTGTTGTTTTTGCCTGGTGAGGCTGTTGTATTTTCCTTTCCTTTCTGACCAGTAAGAAATTTTACACTTTCTCAGGGAGCCTCTTGATGTTTTTCAGCAACACTGAACAAAACACTGATGAAATCTAAAGTAAGTGATCACTACTCACTCTGAGCTGAGCCTCTCTGCTTTATTGCTGAGATATGAACAGACAGCAGAAGCAAATAAAGGGGATGTGAAACTTTGCAGAGTAATTCATGTACTCAGCTTTTCCATCATAATCACATTAAGTTTCTGTTGGTATGTCATCCTGAATTCTACCAAAGCCTCAGTACTTGGTGCTGTAGTCGAGTTTAGCAGCCATATCATGGTCCTCCTGACACAGCAGAAACTTTCAGAAAAATCCTCCATGAAATCAACACTTGTGGACTAGTTTTAATTAGCTTAGACTCAACTAATCATATGAACTGTAGCTGAGTGGCGAATGAGCAATAATGCAAACATGACAGATGTAGCTTGTGTTTTCAGAAATATAATTTGGATTTCGGGTATAGTATTTCTAGAAAACAGTAATCCTCTTTCTCAGTAAACCTACAGGATCTGTATGAGGAAATTGTGACTCATTTACTGTATGGCTGTGTGTTTGTGCAAGTCATTACAAGTCGTCCTTGGAATAAGTTTTCCTGTTAGGGTCCCTCTGCTTGTCCTTTATAATGATACAACAGAAGCAGGTCTTGTGATCTCCCTCTGAGAGTTTAGTTTGAGCTCGATCTGTGTCAGTGGTGCTAATGTCAACATCCAACAAATGCAGCTTTAATATTTCTGGACATTGTGGGAAAAGTTACAAATTGTACCAAGCATCATGTCATCTGCCAAGACTTTATTTTCCACTTTTGTTTCAACAATAAACTCTTCCTGTAAATGTAATCACAATATAGGTCATCATAATACAGAATGACACATACAGCGTCACGACAGGGGTGTTTGTTTATATCGCTCACCTTGAATATGACCCGATGACACATGTTGCAGGTGGGCAGTGTTGGTAGGAGTGGGGTGAGACAGTCAGACAGAGAGACTCTCAGAGCCACCCGGCGTATTACAAAAGGGAAGAAGAATTTCCCAAGAGAGTTGGCCAACATTTGCTGCTGCTTTAGTTTTGTACCACTCTGGGAAACATCGCCGCACACTCAATGTGTTGATGTTATTTTTCGATCAGGCAGCGCTCCCGGCCGCCCTGTGTTTGGGCAGGGTCTGCTGTCAGGTCCCCTCTGAGGTAAAGTTAGAAAACACTGATAAGGCGAGCTGACGTCACTCTACAGACATCAGCCAACAATGCAGCTATTTACTCCCAGCCAGATTTAGTCCCAGAGCAGGCCTCTCTGAGAAACTAGGCACAAATGAAAGCAGAATCCTAAACAAGTGTTTCACAAAAAGGAAAAAGTTTTTGCTACTGTGGTGACGAATGTTTTTTTGAAGTGGGGTCTTTTCCTGATTTGTAACCTGGTCCAGGATAGAGCTACCTGGTGGACACATGATGAGTTAAGCATAATGTTCGGGGCTGAAGTGAGGACAGAGAGTTGGACTGCAACTGATGAAGTGGGATGTTTTTGGTTTCAGCATGGTCTCATGCTTGTGACTCACGCAGCCAGACTTTGTTACCAACCAGCAGTGTGTTTGGTGTCAGTGATCAGAACAATAACATGGATGTAATGGCGTATAGCGGCAAACATACAGCGCAGTGTCTTCGTATTTACACGGTGAGATGTGTTTCATTGTCTTGGCTCCACTCCACCAAGTTAGATTTCAAGTGGAACAATGACTATGTGGTGAAAATGCTGACTTTACACTTAAAGGGGGGTTCACATCCATACTGGGTGAACAGTGTGGGAAAGATCTAAGTCAACATTTCATTTCATACCCAACAGGCTCTGGTACAGTGTCCTAATATGTGAAATACTGGACTGCATATGTCAGAAGATTTGTTCCTTAAAAACACATGAGCTGTGAGAAGAGAGAATATTAAAGTTTTTGAAAAAAGTGGACTTCAGAGGTTTTATGTGGAGAATAATTGCTCGCAGTGTGTTTGTGTTCAGTGTCAACAGGCTCTGTGTGTACTGGACTAATGGTCCTTGGCCAGCTGATCTGTGCTTGGCAAGTATGTTCCCTACCTTAGAGCTTCTGTCTCACTGATTACCTCCTATCAGTTCTGAGAGGCCGTGTTATTTACAGGCAGTGAAGCAGCATTAGATCAAATCCAGTGTTTTTGTAAGAACAACAGCACACAATCTTTTTAGAAAACCACTTTTGCAACCTGGATTGTGTGTGTGTGCTATTGTCAATGCCTTTTGTGTGGAGTGAAACACCTGTGTGAGCTGCAGGTGTTTCTTATTATTTGTGCCATTCCCATTATCTTCCTCCTCTCCCTCTGTGTGTGTGTGTGCCATTCACACTTCCTGCTGTTATACCTTGAAAAGCAATCACCCCTTGTTACAGTGTGAGGCACTTGCATAACATCCTATCAAAGAGCAGCATGTAAGGAAGACAGTAAATGTGATTTTCTGTGTGGCTGCTTTACACTTCTAGCCTTCATGATTTCATTATGTAAGCCTCACGATGTTTGTCTAGCACCAGTGCTGGTCGAGGAGCGCTGGTGTACAGTTCTGCATGCTGTACCTTACTGCTGCTTATTTTAAAACCGTGCACAGAGCTGCAAATTGCCACAGCGAGGAATGTGAGTGACTGCGAGGTGAGAGTGGTCTGCAGGAATCCTCCCCTCTGCTGCACAGCAGGCCGGGACCTGCCGAGGAATGTGAGGAAGACAGCAGGAGAGAGGGTACAGTGAAAAGTACGCGAGGGATAAATCTGACGTGGTCACTCAGAGATATGTATTTATCCAAACTAAATCTAAATGGGGAAATGAACGTGGCAGCATCCGTCCACTGCTTTCTTACATTTGGAGGACACCTCTCTTTTTCTTGTGTCCTGAAACGCTATCATAACATCTTCGATCAGTTTTGCATAAAGGAAGTGTAGTGTAATATGACACTCGCCTCAGGCTGCTCTGTGTGACGCAGACTCTTGTTGTTGTTTTTGTATGTTGTGGTGCTGCGGGGTAAAGGTGTGACATCTTTCACCTGAAAATTCCCCGATTGCAGCTTCAAACTGAAACTGTTTGGTGAGAGAGCAGTCGGTTGAATCTTCTTGCCTTGAAAGGTTGTTGGATAGAGAGGAAGAGTGAATGAGATACAGTTGTAACACATCGAGGGAAAACTCATTCAACCGGGAGAATAGATGTGTCATCTGATTACACAAAGTCTGGTTAATTATTATTATTACACAAAGACGAACACTGAGACTGGTAAAACTTTTACTGACTGTGTCTAAAAGGATCAGTGCAAATACACTACAACTATATGTTTGATATCATGATGTAACTTACCTACAAAAACAAACTTGATCATATTGGGGTTGGTTCATGTCTAGAATAGTATGTGTGTGATACTGAGTGAGTCTTCACACATAGGATTCACAGGCTTGTTACTTTTATGAACTGTGTGTTATCACATTTCACACGGCTATGTTTAGCTGGGACACTGATATAATATTGATTTTGTGATATAATGGGACAACATTTTCTGGGATTTCTGTAATGATACTTACAATTTGTAGTTCTCTTTTCCTGATCTAAATCATACAGAGACAAAATCTAAATAAAACTAAATGTTAGAATGAAAATGAGCATCAGTACTGTTACAATAGACAGAGTCTTACTGTATATCTGAAATGTGGAGGTTTAGATCATCTATCATCACAGTTGGTCATTGCTTGTAATGATGTGCTGAGCAGGATGGTTTTCTCACAGTGAAGCTTTGCACCGTGTGACACTTCATCCTTGCACACGAGTAAAGCCCAACACATATGGAGTTTCGTTTTTCCCAAATTTCAACTTCACTGTTTTATTTTGTCAGCTTGAGAACAAACAGTAGGTTGTCTCATAGTTGCTTATAAATAATTGCAAAACCATTTTGTGACAGATGTAAACTACTTCAGTGCAGTGACAAAACAATGTCACAGCTCAAGTGTTTTAAATTGGTGCACGTGTACTTAGACACTGCTGGTGGTAAAGTCTAATTACTCAGGATTATTTAATGAGATACCAGTGATGAAGAGGAGAAGCCTGCAGAATGATGAAACACAAACATTTTTCTTAATCATTCAGCATTAAAATGTTACTTTTTATCTCATATTGACATACAGCCTCCTATAATAACCAATCTGTAGGTAAGCAGTGGTTGATGGCAGTCTCTAAGCAGATCGTTTGATCCGCTATCTGCGACTGCCCTCGGTGCACAGAGAGCGGCGGGCTCTGCTGCCATCCTCGGGGGCGCTTCAGCCTCCACTCTGTAACCTGAGAGGGCTAAAACCTCAGCTTCACGTCTCTATGGCAACGCTTCCTCACAGCACGGGTCTCCGTCTGCAACAGCTGATGACACATGCACACTGTGTCCCACACACGCTCTTGTGCGAGCACGCATTGAGCCTTGTGATGTCTTAATATGCACACACATGGTCATACACGCAGATGTACTGAAGTGCGTTACCAACATTCCTTCACCCACGTTTAACATGCATAACTGAAAACTGATGTGAAAACCTATAGGCATGTTCAGTATATTTCTGTTAATACATTAAATATAATAGGCTGGAGTGAGGATATGGATGAATCACTTATTAAACTTTACATGAAAGTGAGGACATGTGTTAGTGTGTCCCTGGACAGTTTAGCACTGCTCATGGGTTTAGTGAGAAATGAATGATCACATTAGCTTTAACCTGCATTCGGTTGTAAAGAGATGTCCTCATTACAAGTCTGACAGTGCTGAGCGTTTATCTCTTTCAATCTCTTTCTCACTTCTGTTTTCCTGTTTCTCCTGCAAACCTCTGACAGGGAACAAGCGGAGGTCGTGTGTCTGTTTGCATTGTGGTGTGGCAGTTTTGTCTCAGGTTGTACCGTGTGTGTGTGTGTCTGCAGAGCTGTGTCCCAGGCTGAGATGGACCTTTGCTCAGTCAGGCTGCCAGAAGGTAACTGATTTACAGCGTCTGAGAGAAACATTTGAGGATCCGCACACAGACACACTTGCACTCCACCCACCAAAGGGCAGCCTCACAATAGCTGCTATAAATAGAGATTGAAGCATGTAGCTAAATAAAGGGAAACAGGGGAAGAAGTGGGTAAAGGCCACGAGCCAACACAGACACCTGAAAGACACGCATTGATTGAAAGACGTCGTATAAAATCCTTCAGGCTTTACTTTGGTAACTGTAAAACTCCTGTGTGTGTGTGCATGTGTGTGTGAGTTTCTCATGTTGTGCTGTGATGGAGGGTTGTAAACATCCCACTGTGCTAATGAGTGGGTGTGTATTGTTTTTAGAAATGGACAGACAGTGGTCTTTTGTTTACGGTGAGGCAGGGATGACGCTTGGTCCAATGTAATGGCCCTTCAGACCACACTTGGTTTGGGGAGTGCATAAAATGTGTGTACTAGTGCATTCCTGGTGCATTCCTGCTGCATTTGTTACATCAGCTAAATCTCTTCAGTTGACAGGATTTCTTACTATTGATTCATGATAGCAAGTGTTTAATGTGTGATTTCTCATTTATTCAAACAGGCTTTACATTTATATCCAAGGTAAATAACACAATCAGGAGAGTCTGCACAGTTCTGCACAAAGGATTTCATTGTTAAACAAGAAAACACTCAGAGCACAAACCTCCACTAAGGTATAATCCGCATCTGATCTCTACCCAATTTGTTTTACCATTCTTTGTTAAAATATTTTCCTATTATCAGTAATGGGGGTTTTTGGGATTTCTGACTTTTTTTTTTCCAGACAACATCCTTTACTCAAAATGTAATACCGTATTTTCCGGACAACTCAGCGCACCTGTCTATAAGCAGCTAGTTTCATGTGGTCCACTCTGACCGGGTCTGATGTGACGACGCTAAATGTATCGGTGGCACGGAGCTTGCTAGCTTGTAAAAAGCTAACAAGCTTCGTGCCGCCGATACATGAGCAACACCGGTGTTTAAGTTCAAAGCGTCGGAAAAAAGTAGCGGCTTATATTCCGGAAAATACGGTAGTTTGTTCCTGGGGTAATACCC
>OOFC01030620.1:7639-39264 GCA_900323345.1 Pseudochromis fuscus | reverse complement strand
CCTTTTCATTCATTCATAGATTCACTTTTCTTCTTTTTTTAAAGGTAATTTTATATATATATATATATACATCTCAATCAACAAATGGTAAATGGACTGCATTTAGACTTTTTACCACAGGTCTAAAAAGCGCTTTACAAGATTCATTTAGTTAGTTTTTGCCTCTTAATTTACCCATTCATACACTAATTGAAACAGCTATTGTATAAGGTGCTAGCTACCACTGGGAGCAACCATAGACTGTATGGACGATGCTAACGTGACATCACCGGTTGGTTTGTGGACTCACATTTTGAAGCCAGGAGTTTTGCATTTGAACGCACCATGTTGGTCGTTTGGAGCCAGAAGTGACCATATTTGGATATGAAGGGAGGAGTGAGGAGGCGGGTCTGATCCTTGAACCTGAGGATGCTGCCCAGTGTGGATGAGACTGGAGTTCAGGCCTGGTCTCCCTGGAGATTTTTGGCTAGTGGCCATTGGGAGTATTGCACTTTTTGGCATTTCCACATTGGCCTCTTGTTTCTTGGTTGTTTCCTCACTTCCTATAAACAGTCTATGGGAGCAACTTGGGTTTCAGTGTCAGCTCCAGCACCTGAGCAAAAACTGTCACCAAATTAACACCAATAACAAAACTCCTCGTTAGTTGCAGTTGTAAGACTTCTGTTTCTTGGCGTATGTACAAAGCAGTCAAACCCTGATTGGCAGTTTCATGTCCTGCCGCTCTTCATCACGAGCACCGTAATCACTGAGACACCTTCCTCCCATGTGGTCGTACAGGTGCAGCTTTGACATCTATCAGCATAATAATCCCATTTAGTGCTGTCAGTCAATGCAAGCGGCCAATAACCACCAATAATGGCTACAGATGCTTCCCACCTGCACTCTTTTTTTTTTTTTTTCTCTTCCTGCTTCCTTCACTCCTACTCAAATGTGGAAAATAGCTCCATCCAATTATTCATGCTACGCTCCGTCTCCGGTGATCTTCCCACCAACATTACCACCCCGCAGCACAGGAAATTTTAATGGCAACGCAGCAACCATTACAAAAAAAAAATACAGAGGCAAATAAAAAGACCTTGAGGTTTTCTCTGTCTTGTGTTCAGTATTGATATCAAGCAGTGTGTCGTAACGCGTTCACTCACACAATCCTAGGAAGCCCTGCCCTAGGACTCATTCTTAGGCGTGTGTTTGCTTGGCATTATCCTTGTGGCACTGACCCTGGTTGCGTGTATCTCGCCGAGTTTATATTTTCAGCCGCACAATAGAACATGTACTGCTAACTAATTATAGATGGAGAGCAAATAAAGGCTGTGTACTCGCATGCTACATGTGTCTGTCTCTGCAGATAACAACCAGTGTATTTGAGATTGAGAATAGCGTTAGCCTGTGCGTATTAATGGTTAAAGAGACAGCGATGCAGTGGCAGAGCAGTGTGTGTGGAGTCGAGCAGCCCCGACAGATGGATGGATATATAAACTGAAGAGGCGGACATCAGCGTGTCATTTACCACAGCTAAGTGTTCCCAGCAACCCAGTCACCTCTATGGCGAAATGATAGCTGGGGCCAAGAAATGTCTCCCATTTCCAGGCTTGTGTCTGTGTTTGTGTCATTCACTGCCAATGTGTGGCCCTTTGTTTATGAGGGAGATAAATGGCGGTTTGGCAAGATGCTGGGAGACCAGTACTGAAAACTCACCAGTGTGTGTGGGAGCCATCCCCACTACATTCACAGCAGCTCAGTGTTATTTTTGTCCATTTCTTCGCAGTGTTTCCACTGTTCCTCGATATAATCAGAGGCTGCGGCCCTGTGGAGGCTGTGTGACAAACTAGGATTTTCTTTAAATGTATTTTCAAACTTTGGAGAAACTCGTTGGATCGTGTTGTTCTTCCGACAATGACCTTAAACAACCTCTCAGTCAGCTGTGTTGTTCTTTCATTCTGTCAGATGACTCTGTTGTGGTAGTAAATTATGGTGATGACTCTGTGCAGAACAGTGGCCATGTGGAAGAGTGTTGTTCAAAATACACATTATGGTTAAAGTGAAGCCTAAATTTACAATTGTACATTCCCTTTGACATAAATAGAGCTGAAACAATTAGCCTCCCAGAGGAAGAGTTATGGGGGGCTGTAGAGGAAAGCTCATGAGACAATAATCCTGCAAGACATTTGTTACTGTAGTTTTTGTTTTTTAAATACCATGTTGGTGGTAGCAACACACGTCTCTCAGAAGCAGTTTAAGTACTTTAAAGCTCTTAACATCTGATTGCTGCAATTTATCGTCCTCTCAGTGAAATCTGAACAGACTCAATGAATATATTTCCCGACTCTTGTGACTTGCACTTCTCAAGGAGATCATTATGTCTAATGTCCTACAGCTTACTCACTCAAGCCAGAGCAGGATTAGACAATATGACTACTGATCCACAACATAGAGCTCATACAACTAAGTCTGGCTTCAGTTACCTTTTTACCATTTTACTGCTTTACCTCTTCTGCACTGATGAGCTACATCAGTGGAGAGAGCGTTGGACCCATGTGATGTCATCATCAGTAGTGTCATTAGAACTGCCATACAAAAACACTTTTTTCGTTAATGGTGAAATAAATATGCGTAACATTTTTCTTATGGACTTTCAATATTACAAGCTATTAATCTATGCATGTATTTCAGTCCGTTCTGTATGCACTTAAAACATGAACACATCAAGTAGACAGAGAAATATTGTAAGAATAAAAAAAAAATCATCCCTGTTTAATAAAAGTAAATAAAAAATCATGTTGATGTGATAACGTGTCAAAAATGTTGTTGTTGTTATTATTATTACTAGACAAAACAAGCACTACAACACGTCACCAGGAGTGCTGGAAACTTTGTTTTTTGGTTGTTTTTTTTTTACTGTTAACCAGTAATTGACTCATTACAAAGGATAGTTGCAGCTCTAAAGTAAATGTGTTTTGGTCTGTTGATCAGAATAAAAACCATATGAGCTTGTGAACATCAGATATAATTTCCAGTAGCTGCTGTGGATAGATGAGGCCACCAAAAAAAAAAAAAAAAAGGTTAATGTTGTGGTAAGTGGAAAAATATTGACCCCAACTGAAAACAAAAGGTGTCAACAACACGATCACTCCCCTAATGATAGCTGTTCATTGTTTCCTCTTTGTCAGAGTTTCCGAGGAAAGCTTTCTTTGTTATTTTCAAAAAAGAAGCTGTTGTGTCAAATGGAACAAAGGCTAATCCTTATGTCACTCTCATGGAGCAGCTGTTGGTTTACAAAACAGGAAGAACCGTCCCGGCCACCTCCAATCAGAATCTATAGTCTGTCTGTGTGTGTGTGTGTGTGTGAGATCACTGGATGCTGAGGCATGGGAAGACCTAAAAGCTCCTTGTATTTCAAATAGTTCTTTTTACACCCAAGAAACAAGGAAGTAGCCCCTAATATTTTATTAAAAATAGCTTTGTTATTGGAAGAGTACAACTTATTTCTGTAAAAATCTTCCACGTAATCACCCTGTTTGCATAAGATTTTCTGTCAAGAGTAGACAAGGCAAAAACAAAGGCATTAGTAGCATCTGTGTGGATGTGCCTGCATTTAATTTCTTCATTTCCTGCTTCACAGAATCAGATTGGCAGGGGAAACTTTGCATGTGTTATTTCCTCCAAGGCTTCCTTCTGCCTGTGTATAAATATCAGAGCTGGCTTTGAATAATCCTCTGTTGTGGTGATAGTAGTTTGCATGGTCTCCAGCTTTTCAGTAAATGCATGCTACACATCAGCTATGTGTAGGTGTATGTTTACTATAGCATTGCATTTAACATGTATTGTTTAGACTAACAAAGCAGCTTATTTATATGCTGAGGCATTGACCTTGGTGACCGTGTGGAAGCTACCCAAGGTGTGAGTGCACCACCTGAAGCTACAGATCCCACACAGGAAAATATGACCAGCACCACGTGACTAAGTTGCTGCACCCTCCCAGCCTTTGT
Organism: Pseudochromis fuscus; assembly: GCA_900323345.1. NCBI lineage: Eukaryota > Metazoa > Chordata > Actinopteri > Pseudochromidae > Pseudochromis > Pseudochromis fuscus. The sequence continues at coordinate 35,278 of OOFC01030620.1, read as the reverse complement.
GTTTTTTTTTTTTTAATTCCTCAGTGTGTGTGTGTGTGTGTGTATGTGTGTGCATTGGTCTGTGAGGCCAAACTGGCAGGGCAAGGGCAACACAAGGGCAGTGTTTGTGCAGGGCACGGGACCGTCCTTGGTGACACGCACGCACACATACAATCATGCGCACACACTTGCCAAAAAACAGAGGGTTATTGTGGACGCACAGGCCCAGTTGGGTCCACCCACTACAGTCACACATTGTATCACATTTTGTTTTCCTCCCTCTTTCTCTTATCTTTTTCTCTCGTCTATCACAGATTACTCTGTGGTTTTTTTCTTCCTTTCTCACACTTCCCTCCACTTTATTTAAAATGTTTCTGCTCGTTCAGTCTCTGGTTTAGTTTGTCATCGTCTTTTCTTTTCATCAACCCTCCAACCAGACTCCTTTTCAAATCCCCCTTGAATTGTCCTCTAGCTCTTTTTTTCTTGTTCGGTTAAGTCAGGGGGAGATGTGTGTTAGTGCAGCTCGTAGTGATGCCTGTGTGCTGCTCCTCACTCGTCGTGTATCTGTGAAGTGAATCAGGCTCTGTGGAACATCACACTTGCACATCTGATTTGCCCTCCCATCACTTTCCCGCCCCCTCCCCTCACACAGACACTGACTCAGGGGGAAGCTGCAAAGACAAACCCATAATCTGTCTTTATTAAGCCAACCATCTGCATAACAATTAATATACTCATCATATTACTCTTGCATTATTAAGTGTGATGCTGAGCAGCAATATTTAACTCTGCTGTAATTTCCCTATATAGTTGATATCCTTTTACGAGAAATGAGGCGTGTTACCATGGTCACTAATGCAACAACAATAATATTATCCCATCTAGGCATTCAGTCCTCTTTAATGTCTTTACTTTGTATTCTTCAAGTAAAACACACACACTGTGTGCGCCACTGATGCACATCTGTCCTCGTATGATCCCTCCCAGCACTCGCACATTATCATCCCCTTCTTTGACTCTAGATGTTTTCATTGCAACCCGCAGTTTTACATGCTGCTGACAGGTGAATGATGGCTCTTGTGTACATGTGTAAAAGTGCATAATTAACATTCAGCATGAAGAAGTTTGACTTCAAAAGTGTATTTAAATCTTTATTCGACAGCGAGCACACAGTTCTAAGTCACGCTGGATTTGACCAGTCAAATTTCACAACATTGAAATTTTTTGTCTAAGAAAAGTGTGAATGGAGTCCTTGTGTGCAGGACATTTTTAACCCCAAACCAAATAACTTCTTGGAGGCAATGAATAATTTAATTTGCCTTTGCACTTCATTTAAAAAAATTATTTTTGATTTTTTTTTTTTTAATTGTGGTTTAGTGTGTTGTTGTATCACAAAAGTGGCGCTGTCATGACACCACATATCTTTTTAGTTCAGTATCCTAAGTTAACCTGTGATCCTAACCGCATGTCTGTCAACAGCACAACAGCCAATGTGGACAAACCAGAAGGGCAGAGTCAACGCTCCCACCATGTGCATATCTACATGATGATATCTCCCCTTGTTGTTGAAGGTAGCTAGTGTTATATTAGCTGATTTTACCTAATGTACTGTAGGTGTATATATGCCATGATGGGATTTTTCCATATGACCCAGAATGCCTGTTACATGACTCTGCTGTTTTAACGTTAAACAGCAATAATGTGGACACCGTGTTCTCCACGGGTTCAAACTGATGCTGTCTGTAAGCAGAACTTTTGAGGTCATGTTTTCACCATGGAAAGTTTAGTGTACGTTATCCTTGGCGTTCAAGTGGTTTGACTCAGGAGGACACAGTTGCTAAGCAACTCATTACAAAAACTGAACGTTGTCTTGTTCTCGTTTCAAAAGTGAGTGTCCTTTTTATCCATTTCAGTGCACCGGTGAGAGCCCTATCACATGCTGACGTGACATCAGTCAGTGATGTCACTCCAGGTGTTTTCTGTCAAGCACAATTGTCGCTGGAGCATAACTACAGGGGTTTAAAAAATATATATTATATCTATGCACTGCGGTTTTTACCCCACTGCAAATCTGCTGATCTGCAACATCCACACTCCATCAGTTTATGTTAAAGAGGACCTAATGTGCTTTGTCATGTTTTCTGTACAGTTTTTCAATCTTGAATGTTCATACTACACATGGCCAGAGTTTCATATCATGATGTTCCAGTAATCTCTGTTTTAGTAATCTGTTCAAAGGTGAGAATTGTGACGTATGACTGTCGGCTTTTTCCATAGCTGTTAAGAAACAAGACTTTCAGATTACTGTCATAAATATGCGCGTTGTGTTTAGTCTCGTGATCAGTTAATCATTCAAGCTAATGTCACAGTTGCAAGTTACACGCATGGATGTTTCTTTCCCATCTACATTGTACATGCAACCAGTGCGTCTTCATTGCAGTTAGTTAGTATTGTTAGAGGGAGAATGCACCGTTACAGAAGAAATCTGCGGTGGATAAGAAGAAGATCTATTCCCATTGCTGTCCCTCCGTCTGTCCTGCTCCATCCCTCCTCCACTCATCTGATGACCCAGCCAAGGAGCTCATATTAGACCCCCAGCTGTCATTCAAACTCGATACAGGCACAGCGCCGACTCGGTGGCGGTCACAATCTATCCGGCAGAGCGGCTCATCGTGATGTCACGGATGGAGGTAGCTTGATGTGCGAGTGCACAGTTGTCACAGGAGATTTCCAGACAAGACTATTGAAGAAGCTTCCATTATACGTGGTGGTCTCTGTTCCTGCCCGTGATGTAACAGTGCCTCTCTGGCTTGGATGTAATTAGTGTCACACTGGATTATTGGCCATCCAGCGGTCGTCACTTTGATAGCAAGTGAATAGTAACCATCTTCATTGTAATGCAATAGGAAGCTGTGGCTTGCTCAGCACAAAGACGTCATAATGTCATAATTATCCATTATAGCAGATGATCTGTCCGTGATGGTGTGATTGTGACGTCGCGTTCTTCTGTTCTGGTAGCTTTGTGTGTTGTCTCTGTATTTCTGATGTGAAGTCTGCCTACACTCTTGAATTAGTCTCTGCAGTTGCTACACCCTGAGTGTGTTGTTCTTGCCTCGGTTTGTGTCACTCAGGCCAGATTTGCATCTGTTTGTGCGTAAACAAACTTTGTTGTGCGCACATGGCACGCAAACATACTTTTGTCTTCTTCTGCTCCGGATAATGAGATTATGTCTACAACACTGCAAATGCCAACTCTCTTCGGTTACAAGAATAACAGCCCAGCCTCTGATTCAGCGTCCATCAGCTTTTTATGAATGACTCGTCGGGACTTTTCCTCCAGTTGTTGTTTGTCACTCACTTCCTTTTTAGTGTCATTGCTTCCTGTCTGAGAAGTGGGCGTATGCCTCTGTGTCACTGGAGGTGGTTAGTATGATGGAGTGCAGTTAGCTGCCCGGATGTGGTCTACGCACACACGCACACACGCACACACACACACACACGCCCACTTAGTCATTTCATTCACATTTCCTCTCACATACAGTGGGTATGTTGTTATTTAGAGACTGCAAATATTTTTACAGGGATTTGGTTTGCATGCGTTTCAATTTCTGAGCATGATGCATCTTTGCTTAAAAAACAAACAACCAAAAAACCAAACTGCATTTGGTTTTCTAACATCAGATAACACTGATCTCTACAGCCCTGAAGCAATCATTTAAAAATCTGTAGTAAAAAACAATGGTTTAATATTCCTCTCAGTGGATGCAGGTGATGGTGACAATGAGCCAAATTTAAAATGGTAACCCTGTCCTCAGCAGTGTTGGTGTCCAAAGATATTCACACACACACACACACACACACACGTTTAGTCACTGACCAGCCCACAGTGTGTCAGAGTTGACGTGAATGTGTGTTTACAGCCACCACCTACGTCCACTCCTAAATACAGTAAGCACTGCTTGACAGGTGACTTACATCCACACACACTCCAACCACAGCACAGGGACACACACACTCTAGCTGATGGCTGCAGATTTTAACTCGGTAATAATTTTGTGTGTGAAGTTGGGATCTCTGTTCATATGTACCACTCTGACATGTCCCATTGCTCTACCTGTGTTTCCTGATGTAGTCATGTCCTGGGTTTGTAGTGATGAATCTCAGTCAGTCCCCTCCTGTTGTGGTGGTAGGTTGTGTGCGCAGATGGTGTGGGTGCAGCACCATACCGAGCTGTGACTTTCAGTCTGTGCCGTTGTGGTTAGTGCCTAAAACTGAAACAAGATATGTGGCGGTGGCACTAACACACCAACATAAATATATCAGTTGTGAATGTAAACACCAAGTCACAATACAATTACAGCTGCAGCTTTTGTTGTTTTCATTTTTAAATTAAACATGTCATTGACTTTGTAAAAGATATGAAAAAAATCCCCTGCAAAATTTCCCAGAGCCTGAAGGGATGTCCTTAAATAACTTTTTGTTCCAACCAAGTGTACAAAACATGGATATTTTTAAATTTACAACAGTATGAAGCAGAGGAAAGTAGCAAATCCTCTCATTTCTAGAGGATGGACGAGAATCTTTGGTTTATTTATTTATTTTTTGACTTCTTAAGTAAATGATAGAAAAATTATGAGACTATGTGGTTGATGTGTAATGTATGTTTTTTGTGAATAGTATCGGTAACTTAAATAATTTTCAGCACATCTAAATATAAACAAATCTAGTTGGATTCTGTGTAAATCCTTGTTTTCCCCCCATACAGAAATATGAACTAAATGAAGCTATTACACTCTTCTTTTTTCAGTCATTGCCTGTTCACAATCCCACCTTTAATCCACACACCGACACACTCACTCTCTCTGCTTGCATGAAGTGGAAACGCTGACTCAGGCACTCTCAGTATTGCCTGTATGTACATCTCCACAGTCATTTACGGGAATATCGTGGTTGTAGCGGAGAGGTGAAGAGGTCTTGGATCCTCTTTGTGAACTTTATTTTTAGCACAGTGTGGAAGAAAATGTGTCACAGGACTCTTAATCACCAGGCAAAACTTTTTTTCTTTTTTTTTTTTTTTATACATACACACACACACCATTTATTTAAGCTTTTTTTTTTTTTCAATCACTCACACAGACGCGTGGACACACTCACTCCATTGTAGAGAGCCTCACAGGCCTCTTACTGTCAGACAGAGAGCTGTAGAAACAGAGTGCTGAGTAACACCAGTGTTACTGTTAAATGCATCTGGGCATGAAAGCCATCACAACATGTCACTGGTTCAGAGGAAGCAAAGATTCACTTTGTCTTTATTTTTTGTGCTCTGATTTTTGGAGACTGGCTTGGTTGTTGTGCAGTGCACGTAGGAGGTTATTCTGGGTTCTCGTTACAAGTTGTCTTTCAGGTTCATTTCCCTCTGATCTTCTATTTCTCCTTTGATTTACGACACATCATTTTCCCAAATGCGTCAGCAGATATTTGATCAGACCACGATTCAAAGATGTAAACAAACGACACTTGTCTTTTTTTTTTTTAAATGCCAAGGAGAGAAAATTAAATCATCTGCATAAAAAGACATTTTGGATAAAAGTTGGTCACAAAATCTTCCTCGGTTTGTCCTGTGAACAGCCAAAGCACATGGAAGAGGCATCATATTTCTGCACCTTCAAACACAAACAGCCATCAAAGTGAACCTGCGGAGGGAGCTTTGGTGTAGAGGATACATAGTGATGCATTGTGTACTTGAGCTAATGTTGTCGAGCTGGACGTATCGCTTTAGGCTGCGCTGTTTGTCGCCACATGAAACTGGCTCTTTTTCTTCCTGATCTTGCAAACTCACTTGTTCTCCTCTGATCCTCCTGCTGAAACCTGACCTGGCAGCAGACCTCTGGCTGTCTGCCACCACATCTTCAATAACCCTGCTCACCTGTGTATATACTGTGTGTGTGTGACAGAGGCCCGGTGTCACAGTAGGATGAGACCGTATTCAGGCCGTCTACTGTGAACACGTCATTCTGAAAACCCCCAATTACTGAGCGAAGTGTTTCTGTGCGTTGACGTGCTTGCACATGTACGCGCTCATCCGTCCCCGATAACAGTGCTGACAGTGTTTCATGCAGACACACATTGTGTCAGGTTACTTCTCATGTGTGTAACTCTGCACCTCTGTGACGCATCAAGTCCACCATTGTCTGGACTGTTACTGTTAATTTGAATGGCAGCTTGTCTTGTGTATTATCATATCGCCACCTGAAAAGTGAAGGCAAGCACTGTCCTGTGTGGATGTACTACATGTGTTAATGTTTGATTTTGTCAGTGCAAGTCCTTATCTGCACTAGTAGCTGTTTTTTAAGAGGGGTGTTCAGACGATAATCTTCAGTTTGAACAACAAACAGAAAGACACACATAAGATTGTTTCCATTTGCGTGGTTGATAATGTTAAGTGGCTGAGATTGAGGCTCCAAATGCACTGCAGATATTGCAGCGTACTCGGACACGTGGCAGAACAGCAGCTCATCTGCTGGTTGCTTGAGCACTTAACTTAGAGGGGGAAAGACCATTAGAGGCAATCAGGGCCGTCGTTTTTAATGGGCAGATCGAGCAGAAATGGAGATGGACCTGTGGCCTAGTGGAAGAGTTAATGTACCCGGGCTGCATGAGGACGAGGTAATGAGAAAAATGCAGGTGGAAGTGGTGTGACGGTGCAGCTGTGGTTGAGGCACGGGCCCAAATGGAAACCAGGCTGTGGGCTGTTTTACACCACCAGCTGGGAAGCCACTTACTGCATCTGCACCGTAAACATGAGGCGGGCAGCATGTTTATGAGTTCGTGTCCACATGTGAGCTTTTGTCCTTGTCTCCTCCATGTGCTCTAACATAGCACCAGTTTCTATTGAGGTTTAAGGGTTTGCATTTGTCATTGGCTGATAGAAGTTTTTCACCAAGTGTTTTTTGAACAGTTAAGGAGGAAGTGACAGAATAACCCCCCGTCTGCCTTTTGGTAATTACCTTGGCAGCGGTCTGTGTACACACGTTTGTAAGAGACGATGTGTGTACTGCATATGCATTTGCGTGCACTTTTGTGTGTGTGTGTGTGTGTGTGTGTGTGTTGGTGTGTGTTGGTTCTGTTCCGGGGGACCAGCTTGTCAGATGAGGGGAGGGCAGGCTGAACTTTTGTTCTGTTTGCTTAGTGGGCATTCCTCTGAGCACTGGCCCTCATCCAAATTAAAGCCAGTGGCCTCCCACTGGACTCCGCTCAGTGCTGCCCTCACAGGGACACAGCCACACTGAATCATTTGTGCCTGTCAACTTCATGGTAGTGAATGTATGAGGGTAAATGAGGCATCATAATGGTGGTGTGTATATGACTGAAATTCTAATTAATGAGTTAAGGTGTTGTGTTTTTTTTTATACTTTTTATGCTATCTTTTTGAGTTTTGACCTTTTTCACTGGTGGTGGTTATTATTATTATTATTATTATTATTATTATTATTAATAATATTTAAGGATGTGGATATAGACCATGCAGTTATTGTACATGTGCAAATCCTTTATTCTATGAAAGCCTTTAAAGTTTCCCCTTCAGAAACTATTCTCTTCAAACTTGTCTTTTAAACCTGACCATCCCTTCCTAGTAACATGTCATCAAGTCAGTTAGTTGAGCTCATTGCAGGTTGATCATCTGGATGACTCATGATATTATTTGTCTTCTATTAGTCCTAAAGTTGTTATTTTGTCAGCTTTCGTCCTTGGTAATTAAGTGTTTAAAGGCTAATTTGTACTTATCCCATGACTCCACCCTTCAATTATCAGAATGACAAACTGAGAACAAATGCATCTGAATAAACGGAGAACACTATCTTGTTTATCACGATCAAATCCTCGAGTGTACAAATGTGCGTTTTCTCTTCTTCGCCCCTGCAGGTCCTTATGGTTGAGGTGGTGTTAGGTGCCCCTTGCCATGCCTCCTGCCATGACAGACCTCCTGGACATATGGGCGGCCCACTCGCCCCTGGCTGGACACGCTCCAGACCAGATCACTGTGGACTTTCTGCTGCCCACTGGTATCTACATCCAGATGGACGTTCCACGCGAGGCGACAATTCAACACATCAAACTGGTGAGTGGCGCTGGGTTGGTATAGAAGAACAGTTTGACTTTAAACATATGTTGTAGCTGTGTTGTTAAGACACACATGAATGAATTCTATTAAAATCAATTGTAACACACTTTGAAGTTAAAATACTTCCCTTGCTTGCAGTGTTATTGTCCCTGCATGTCCCTGGCTGCAGCACAGACACACACACAGTCGGTTAGACATTATCCAATGCCTGTTTTGACAGAGGTGATTGTTGCGGCTGGCTGGGTGTTTTTTGTTTGCATGTGGCGATTGCTGTCAGCACGCCACTAGCTCATGACATCATGTGTGAGTGTGGAGTTCAGAAGTCACAGACTTGAAGAGGAGTTATAGTTTTACTGTTGTGTGGCGAGCAATATTGACATTTCAAATAAATGTCTGAAAAAAAAACATTGACACCCGACTGTAATCCATAGGACCCCAGATGTAGGATACATCAGTGTTGGGCCATGTGTGTTGGATTTTCTGGGAATACACTATATTTATATTTTTCTGTGTTTTCTCAGACACTTATAAATAAAGCTGGAGGAGGTTTTTCTGAATAGCAAATGAATAAGTCAGTGTGTTTATGTGTGCATAATTTCTGTCTGCCATTTTCTCCAACGCTTGTGGCTTTATGAGCCCTGTAACATGACCACAGATACAGATGGATTTCTTTTCGTCTGACATTCACAGATATTTGCTCTTAGCAAAAAGCTTCTAGTTTTTTTATGTATGTATATGATTGCTGTCTTTACCCTCTGCCTTTGGGCTTAATGTATGGGTGGGTGTGCATGCATAATGGATGTGTGAGGTCTTCTTTCTGTGAATTGAATATGTACAGAAGTCAGGGAGGCTGAGACACCTCTGAGGCTTTTCTTGGAAATGGAAAGAAAGGGGCCATGTGAGGAAGCTGAGAGAGGTATCAGTTTAGCCAAAGGGTAAAATCTTCCTGTGACCTTTGCAGGCATCCAGACTGCTTTGTACCATACTCCTTATCAATAATCAAACAGCCAGGAATAGCAGACTTATGAATGACCATGTTTTATTTATTCATTCATGATTTAGACTACATCAGATTTCCTAGAAGTCACACTTAAAAAAAAACAACAAAAAAAAACGTTTTGTAGAAATAACATTGTATTTCCCACTTGGTATTATTGTCTTAAGTAAGTAATCTCAAAACTGTTGCACAATCAAATAATTAAATTCTTTGTGCATCTGTTTTGTGGAGAAATGTGATCAACATAACATAAAATCACGAGTGTTCCTAGAAAACAAACTATATATGTCAGGAAGGAAAATGTGTGTGCATGCTACAGTGTAGCTCTGTATCATCTGACAAAGACGCACTACTTGACACCCAGCCCTGTGATCATGCTGTGGGGGCACAGACACATGAATCATGCCAGCACTGGCTGTTGGACGTAGTCTTAATGTCCTGATCGACTCATCCAGAAGCTGAGTCATGGTTGCTCCTGACCATTAAACATACACTTTGTCAATATGTTATACACCATATTTTACTGTATGCTGCTTGTGTTATTCTGAAGGCATCGTAGAAAATCAAAAACCAAAAGCCCTGCTCAATTTAATGCGGGGTAGCGCCATCACAAATGATCCCATATCACCTAAGATTTGTGTATCGTTTTATCAGGTTGTTTCCAAAAGTGGAGAGTCCAGTGTAAAACAGATGCTGTTTATTCTCGTCACACATGTTCTAAGTAGGATTTATTAGATTTGGTTAAATGGAGACAATAAAAACACTCCCTGTGGTTTTGTGGAGTGAAAGTGTTTGAGTGAAGCTTCATTTCTTCTTCTCTCTTCCAGCTCTTATGGAAGCAGGCTCAGACCTTCCCACTGTTCCCCGCCCTCGGAGAAATGGAGAGCCACATGTTCGAGTGTGTCAACCAGGCAGCCGTGCACGAAGAACTGGAGGACGAAACGCGCCGGTTGTGTGACATTCGCCCTTTCCTGCCGGTCCTCAAGCTGGTGACGCGCAACTGCGGCCGAGCAGAGCGCCTGCTGGACTCCAAAATTGGCGTGCTCATTGGCAAGGGTGAGACTCTCCCTCACTGTAAACTGTCAGATTGTCATGTAAGCACTAGCATGTGTTTCTTCCTTGATTCATTTACTATCCTTGTTTGACTTTCCCAATAAAGAAAAGCACTTAAGAGTTGGTAAGTGGGGCAGTAAATCTTACACACAACAAGCCTTTAGCACCTCCTCCAGTATGCTAAGTAACTCTCCTACTCAGCACTTTCACCCCAGCCATTTAAACCTAAGGCCCATGTGCAGCTGGCTCCTGTCAGCAGTCCTGCCGGGCTGATAGAGGAGCACCGTGATTGATTAGACGTGTTTCTGGTGTGTCTTCCATCACATGTCGCTTTGTATTATATCCGGTGAAGATTAGAGCTTTTAGAGGAGCAGAGGGGGTCAGTCAGTACTGTACGCATCCCCAGTCCTCTAAGGTCATTAGACACTCACTGAATTCACTAACGATGCTAATTTAAATACACGAAGAAAAAAAAAGTCTAAAGGCGTTGTCTCTCATGACTTAAAGTTCACCTGAAACGGCATTTTTTAGAAGATCTAACTTCCACATTGTGACATATTTCCAGCAAAAACAGACTGTGTAGGTGTGGCAACACATTTGGAGCAATTTGATTGGACCATTGAAACACAACAAAACACCATAGCTAGCTAATGTTACTAGATGACCTGCGTGCTGTGTTACCAGATAACGTTAGCACTATGCACCAACGAGCACTGCTGTTCCCACAAAATACTCATTACTACAGCAGCCAGTCTGTTATCTGATGGTAGTCTGAGCTGTGCTGCTAACGGCAGATTGACAGGGGGATGTAAAGATATTGTTGGTTTATTTTGGATTTTTTTTTTCCTAGCAACTAGCAACGTGATCTAAAAAAATGAAAGACATTTTTAATTTCAGGTGGACTTGGGTCAGCAGCAATACAGTAGCAAATAATTAGTTGGTTACTTGTTACTGTTGACTGATAGAATTGAAATGCTGTGAATGGATAAATTAAACATTTGCTGGTTCTATCTGAACAAATACAATAAGATGCATGATTATAAAACAGTTGTTTTCTTTTGCTCTGCATTATACAAGGGTGGACATTTATTGGTCTTCTGTCCAAGTTATCCAGGACTATTGAAGTCCTTCAGTCATAACAGACCTCTTTAGAAGACGAGAGGGAGAGAAGGGCCTCTGAGTCTAATTGAAGGAGACTCAGACGATATTGATATTCTCCCCTCCTGGCTCCACTTTGGTCTGACACGATCTTTTAAAGGCTTTTGTCAGAGTATAGTGGTGTTTCAAAAGGAACCCCACAGGCATGTCTGGATAGTCCTACACACACACACACACACCCACCTACCTCGCGCCCTCCACAGTAACAAATTATTACCTGCTCACGCGGCCAACCATGTTTTTTTCCCCCTCCAGAAATGCAGTCACACTGACCGGCCTCCACACTCACCCAGCTAATCTGCTCCAGAGCCCTTCTTTGAATGCTGAGAGTCATATGAATGTTTAATGGCTGTAAATGTCAACATGTTTTCATTCCCAAGAGACTGTTGTACAGAAACCTTTTGATAAAAAACACAGAGAAAAAGGCTCAATGGAGCAGTATGAGGAGCCAAACAGGACATCACACCTCTGGCATGTGGTACCAGTGTAAATATTAGAAGATTCTACTTCAATCCCTTGAGACCGTTGTCTTTTATTGTTTTTTAACATATTCATTACTGCTAGTGTCTGGCATCAAGTGTCCCACAGGTGGTTGTGCATTTCCCATGAATGTGCAGGCCTTTGGATATTCAGCGTTTTTCTTCTTGTCAGCTTTTTGTGCTTTATTAATTTAATGCAGTGTTCACATTCAGAAAGACTCATTACCTGTTTAAGGAAATAATAATGATAATTATTATTATTAGTAGCACGAGCTCTTACAACATGCACACACCTTCTCAAGGAGCGTCATTCACTGTTGCAGTCCTGTTACAGTATTTTTTTTTTTTTTTTGCTGTTCTCTTTCAGGTCTCCATGAACTCGATGCCATAAATGACCAGGAGGTGAAGGACTTTCGCAGCAAGACGTTTCGGATCAGTGAAGAGAGGATGCAACGAGTACAAATGATGACGTGCACAGAGTGGCTGCACGCCTGCTTCTCCCCACAGCTGGAGCCCGTGGCAGGGACGGCCATCTCTGATGGAGTCAACGACCGGCCAGCAGACCTGAAAGTCATCATCCACTTCGACCAGTCCCAGGTGAGTGTGATGATATGGATTACATGTTTAAAATAAAGGGGGTGAAAATGTGTGTAAATGACACTGAGAATGTTGTTGACAAATATACATTTTAACAGTGTTAGAAATAAATAAAAAAGAAAATAAATACACATGGAGAAAATGGATATCACACTTACCATCACCCATCTGCAAGCACATCAGACACAAGGAATTTCTAAAATGAATTTAGGAAAACACAATAGCTGCTTGGTTAATAATGTTTTAATGTTACGTGAATGGGATGATGGCTAATGTATATACTTATTTACCTTCATTTTGTCAGTTTTCCTAATTAACTACTGGAAACTAAGAGAACAAATACACATCAAGCCCATTAACCAAATCCATAACTTTTTATCTGCTCAATATCTCTGCATAGGTAATGAACTCAGACTAACAGTGTGACTTACTGCACCGCTACAGAAGACAAAACCACCTTGTTTGAGTTGCAAATGTAGCCGTGGGACTCCACCAGCGCAGGCACATGTACTGTAGCTCAGCCTCTTTTCCTGCTCACAGTTGGCAGCTCCACAAAAGTCACGTGATTTCGGCCAACTAGCAAGACATGTGACAACACTAAGTGGGTCAAAACCATCAGTGAAATTATGCCATTCTCCCAGACACACACTTGTGTATTAGCATGACAGCTCAAGGGACCAAAACGCTGATTAAAAGGGAAACTCTTTCCCCTCGCCTTCTCTGAACTCACTTGACTGTGTCCCTCCATCTGTCTCGGTCTCTCTGCGTCTTCCTCTTTGCCTCCGTTATTGAAATAATGTTATTTAATAATAAAACAGATGGTCATGTCCCTCCAGACTCTTGTATATCAGCTTTGATCAACATCACAGACAAACACATGCACATTCACAAAGACGGGGCCATCTGTGCCATTGCGCTCAGGTGGACATTGGCAGGAAGTCTTATTTGGGAGGACAGACACAATAAGCCACATTATTGACAGGAAGTGCGTTGCTGTGGGTTATTGTTCAGCAGTCAATATGATCCAGGTTTGGTGTGAACGTTTCTCTCGGTGACATCATTAGAGGATGAACATTGTAATTATAATGTTGTGTTATACATTATGTTATTATACATTATAATTCAACATTAAAAGCAACTTAACCACAGAAATAAAGTTGATTAAGTGTAAAAATAACTACTGCGGGTCAGTTGTGTAGTTCCACTGTCATGTTGTTAATTATTTATAGGTGACATTTTTATTAAACCTCCAGGAAATTATAATTCCATCTCAGGTATCGGGTCAGTGCTGTGCTATAAATGGCCTAAGTCAGTGACGCTCGCCGTGGCACTCGGAGCGTATTAAACCAGCTGTGCTAATGTGTGGAGGACTCACATGTATTTAAACGCATTTTAGTGCACAGCCGGAGTCTGTCCAACCGTGAAGGCACACATGTTCAAGTGATCACTGTGAACTCGGTGACCGCGTGTGTTTGTCTATGTGTTGCTTGTACACAACAAATTGAGAGAGGCTTCTCTGTGCTGTATGAAGTGCAGAGGTGCCTTAAGCCCTGTCTGCAAATGTCTGCCAATATCTTATTGTGAATAAGTTTATTGTCAGAGTATGTTTACACTTAACAGAAAATTGAGTCTAGAGTCACTTTAACTTAAACACAGCTCTAACAACAAAGTTTATGAAGAGCAAACAGGAAGCTGATGTTCTCTCCTTTTCTACATTATTTCTTCTCTTATCCACACATATTCCTGTGTTTGTATTAAAGCTGGTGGAAATCTCATTTCGCTGCTTCATCACTAACATTGGGCCTCACTCACCAAGCGTTTGTAAGAAAAAAATTGTTCTCAAACCAAATTTATGCAACACTACAGAGTCTGACATTCACCAACCTCCCATTTGTTTGTAGGTAAGAACAAAATCTATGAACATCTGGGAGAAACTCTTACGCAGATTTGAGAGGTGACACATTTGCGCAGAAGTAACTGGTTATTGTATTTTTTCAGTTCTACACCTGTGTGTGATTTATAGGTTTTAAATTACAATAACTTCTTCATCATTCATGGTTTTGATCATTATTTTACAGCACGCTCTTTTGAAATGAATAAACGCTTCAATTCACAGCATGGGGATGTGCGTCCTGACCCACACCTGGAGCAACAACAGACCTGGAGCATTTCAGAGATCAGATACGTATCTGACCTCTGAAATGCTCCAGATGTGTCTCAGTTCATTCTGAGATTGGAGATAAAACCGCTGATGCCGGTGATGTGGGTCCACGTCTGTGTCCAGACGCTCTGCTTTGTCAGTGGACTGCGGACAGATCAGCTGAGACCGCTGTCATTTAATTAATAACCTGATGTTCTGGTCCAGTTCAGATAACTGTGGACAGGTCTGTCCACCTCTGTAATGTTTTTCTTTTATGCCTTACACTTGACATAAAACCTTATTTTTAGATTCCTTGGTTGTGTGCTCCTCTTCTGATATCGCCCACATTAAATGAGTAACAGCATCCATTGTATCTTTTATTGTGTAACTTTATAATGTCCACAACCGAAGTTAGTTTGTTGTTCACTTCTTGCAGATGTTACTCCTCCAGAACTACTGAAGTTTTTCTTATGACCTTTTATGGTCATTAGCGGGGCGTTTACATATGCAAATGAGGAGCCACTGGAAGATGCTCTCTGAACACAGCTGAGAACAGTTTAAAAACACTGTACGAGCGCTTCATGAGTCTGACGGAGACTTAATTATAATGAAAAGCTTCTTGAAAACAAATTTAAGAAAAAACTTTTGGAGACATTGGTGAATGAGGCCTATTCCTCTTCACGATCATGAATCAGCAGCAAAGCCTCCAGAGGGTCAGGACTCTGTATTTTCATGTTTGACTCTTCTGGTTTTTGATATTTTTATTTCAGATATTGACAAAAAAAAAAAGACCCACAGAATATCGTAAACACATTTGTTTGCTTAGCGGCCCCTCGAAAGAGTTGCAGTCAAAGCTTTGACCACTATTAAACATTCAACTCAGTCCTCCTGTCTCTGTTGTCTTGTCTCACAGGACGCAGCCAGTGTGAAGGTGTCGTCGTCTTGCACCCCCGCTGAGCTGATGGAGCTAGCGGTGAAGAAGTGGCTGACCACCCACGGGCCAGAGGAGGAGGCGTGGAGGGGTCAGTATGTACTGAGGGTCAGCCACTGCTTGGAGTTCCTCTCTGGAGACCATCCCCTAATTCAGTACAAGGTCAGTGGCTATGGATTCAAGCTTCTCACAATCTGGACTGAGACATATCATCTTTTGTTAGCCAGATATCATAGAAAGGCCAGTGGGCTGTTTGTGTTATTACTCATGTATAAATTAGCAGAATTGCCATACAGTGTATCATGTGACAACATCAGCCCAGAGTCTGCTTTATGATTCCACATTACCACGCCTGAACCACACCATTAATGGCTCAACAGTTTTATTTTCAGTGGAGCCGTGGATGGTGGATTGTATGTTTACAGAATACATGTTTATATGTAGCTTGTTTCAAAGAGGATTCTGGCACCAGGCTCAAAGAGGTGTCCTATAGTTAGTTCTCTCTCCCTGTGACACTTTAAAATTTGTTTTTGTTATTGTGTTTCATTGTTCTTAACAGACCACAAATGTCCATTTTTTAATTTTTATGTTTTTATGTTTTTTCTGAACTACAGCACTCAGCTAAAACCTGTTCCTCTCCTGTCTTGTGCACAGTATATCCGCATATGCCTGCAGGCCAAGGAGCCTCCACACCTCACTCTGGTCCACACAAGCACCATAAAGGCCATGTTTGACAAGGAAATCTCTGCCATCGGAGCTGTGGTTAGCCGCAAGTCCTCCAACCCACCTTTACCTCTACCTCCCAAGAGAAGGGTTCCCACGGTGGGTCCAGTAACATGAATGAATGTACTTCTCGCTGCCGTTTCCACAGCAACAGTGCTGCACTAACAGATGCATATGCAAGTCATCCACATGTCCGGACTCTCCATTGGCTAAAATGAAGTCAAAGTACTTTAGCCATTACCTCATGTGGAAATTAGTTTTTCATGCCATTATTGCCATTATGTCATTTATTCAGTTTTATGTTTGATTAGTGATTTATTCAACGTGACGAGGACTAAACTGAGGAACCTGATGCTCGTTTAAAAATGTTATGTACTCTAGATAACAGTCACGCAATATCCGCCAGTGTTTACCAAGCAGTGTTCCTGTTGCACCAAAATAGCAAAAAGCACCACAGTTTGATTCACCTGCACAGAGCAGGGCAGGTGTGGAGGTTTACAAAGTAAACATATGCTTGGCAGCTGCCACCTGCGTTTTATGAGGCAGTGTTCTGCGTGTGTCTGAGCAAGCCCATGGTACCCTGCCAGTATTTGCCACGTTGTCAGAAAACACCGGCAGCTCCTCGCCACTGCTGCTTCCAGGTGCACAGTGGCATCATGGCTCAAAGTGTGCATCCACACTTTAAATGTCAGGTTGAATTTAATTGATCTTCGTTAGCGAATCTCCCGGTGTTTGAACCGCCTGATGTTTTGCCACTGATTGATCCCCTGGTGATGTGTGGTTTGGGGAGTTGATAAATATTATAGGGTGTGAGTCACGATATAAAACATTAATATGGTATATTTATAACACATAACAGTCTTGAAACACCCTTTACAGTAAAAACAGTCACTTCCACTTCGATAATTACACATATACTCCCTTCATAATGTGACACAAGGAATTACATTGTGTCGCAATCACTTTGTCATGATTTCTGATTCATCTGTACTGATAAATGACATGTGGCTGACGAGCAAAGATGATAATAATCATTCTTGTGAAACCGCTACCCCATGGATAAAGTCAAATTTTGTGTCAATAGGTGAATAAGGATTAAGCTGCTGATTATTTTATTAATCAGTTTGTACATCATGAAATTTCTCCAAAATTGTAAAAACAGAAAAAGATTAAAAATCCATAGCTCTCTTTGTTTTTGAACTGAACTTGGTTTACTTGCCCTTTCTATAACCTGTCTTGCTCAATCTTGTTTTGATCAATGCAGAAAAATGTCAGACTACGCCTTTTTCTTTTCAACATCCCGCTCAAAGTGTTGTTCATACCTCTGTGACCTCCTCACTTTTTCCAGTGAATATCTCTTCTGTTTACTCAGAAAGAACCTGACATAGTTTTACCAGCGGTTAGTATACAATATCACAAGTTGTGGCATCAGAGTGGAAATTTCACTGATTGCAGCTAAGGTCAGGTTGGGCTCTACTCTGCATTACATCTCCAACTTTGTATCTTTCTCTGATAGTTTTGTTCCAAGGTCTGAGACATAGATGAATGAGCCACTGCTGTTAGATTCAAAGACAGTATTATGAAAGACCTGAGGCAGCCGGGGAAATAAACAGCTTCTTTTCAAAAACACTGTTACAAGTACCAAGCTCACAGATCAATACAACAGAGAAAATCATACAAACATATGAAGCCAATCACAGAAAATACAATGGATGATTCAGAAAAAAGTGGCATAGAAGTAAGCTATTATTGTACATAAGGAGTGGGAGGAGGTAGACTGAACAGATGCTGGACAGACACTAATACACTTGCTGTAGAAGTGTGGTCGTCTGACAGGAAGAGAGATTTATTTTCAGGACGGGGACGTGTTATTGGATGCTGTGCCTGTTGTGTGCTCGGCAGCCTGACTGATAATTGGTGAAAACAAAGTAAGAGAAGAAGGACAGAGTGTTTTTGTGATGATACTATACAGTACGCAGAGCTCTTGTTTCTGCCTGGGATAACGGAGACAAGCAAAAATATATAGTCCCTTATCTGCCACTATAATTTACATACACCATTACACACACATGTGAACATTTAAGCACACTGAAGCAAACATCCACACACAGAGACAGAGAGGCAGGAAGTGTGCCAGTTAGTCATGTTCATAGTTTCTAGGTGTCATGTGATGCTGTTTGTTCTGCCGACTGCTGACCTTCGCAAATCCACTTGGCTTGACATCACACTGACCTGCCTGACCTCATGTATTGTTTGTGTAGGGGAACTGGTGGGCGTGAAGAAGCAGCATTTTGGAGTCCATATTTTCACCAAATGTTATGTTAATACCGCTCACTCAAAGCAAGTCTGTTTCTCCTCTCACTTTTTTCTCTGCAGCAAGTACAGACGTGTGTGTGGGATGTGTCTAGCCCATTTAAAATAAACCTTTTGAAAGGCAGCAAGGTGAACGCAGAGGAGACTGCTAAGGTAAACGCTTGCTTCTTTGTTCACATCTATAAAATGGTAATTTATGTTCCTGGTAGTGTGTCACTGCGCACACACAACCTGCAAATACCGCTGTGCAATGTCTCCACACACACCATTAAAACTGTGTCACCAAGGTGATGTGACATCTTCATGTGATGAGGCTGTTTTTTTGGCTCAAAGGCATATTTCATGAATGAACAACTCTGCTTGTAAATGTCAAACTCAAGACATGATTGATTAGAAAATGATGCTGTCCCACCCTCAGGTCCAGGTGAGGGCCGGTCTCTTTCACGGCACAGAGCTGCTGTGCAAGCCGGCAGTGAGCAGCGAGAGCTGTGGACGCTCAGATCACACGTGGAAAGACTACTCGCTGGAGTTCGACATCTCTGTCTGTGATCTGCCTCGCATGACCCGCCTCTGCTTCGCCATCTATGCCGTCATGGATAAAGTCAAAAAGCAGAAGTCCACCAAAAATGCTCACATAAACAAATATCAGACCATCCGCAAGGCAGGGAAAGTGGTAAGTGGAAGCAAAAAAAGTGATTTAAAAACATTTTTCAGTTTCCAAACACGTATATAGTCTCTATTGTATTATTGACCAATAATTAATCATGTGATCCAGCACTACCCCATAGCCTGGGTCAATACCATGGTGTTTGACTACAAAGGGCAGCTGAAGACTGGAGAGATCATCCTGCACTGCTGGTCTTCTTTTCCTGGTACAGTCACACTCACACTTACGATACTTACTCATCACTTAATGTTTAAACAAAGGTTAAATTAACTTCATCATGTGTCTGTCTGTGTGCACCTTCCCCCAGATGAACTTGAAGAGATGCTGAACCCTATAGGAACTATTCAGACCAACCCGTACACGGAGAACGCTACAGCGCTGCACATCCAATTCCCAGAGTACTCATCACACTCCATCATCTTCCCTCCTTTTGACAAGGTCAGACAGCAGCCAGTCACTGTGCGCAGTCCAACTCCAAGAAAACATACCTGTTTACCTTTTTGGACATAGGAAGCTTAACTTTGTAATGTAGGTGTTAACACTTGCCCAAATTGCTTCAGTCAACTGGATGGGACCAGTGTGGTCTTTTTAAAGACAGGACTGCAGTTGAATTTGTCATCACAGTGGCTTAGTGCTCCTCATAATGGTACCTAGTGATTATGATGAAGTGGTTGGCTGTTAGCATGAGAGGATCAGGACGTGCTGTGCCTGCTTAATGCTCTCTGGCAGTTATGTATCAGTGTGTTCACTCATACAGCACTCACTCACTTTCTTTTTTTTTTGCAGATACTGGAAAAAGCCGCAGAGATCGCCAGAGCAAGTGACTGTGCACCCATAGTGAGTTCATGTACAGTAGGAGACAACTGTGTGGACATGCTTGATTGATTGTGTTGCATACAAAGGCAGACCAGCTGAAAATAAAGTAGCTTAATTACATAATTTCTCACTATCTCTCACCCCCCTCCCCTCACACACACACACTCTTACACACTACAAATATAACCTCTCGAACAGGCGCCCATGCTGGTTTCCTTGGAAACCCATTGTTATCACTTTGGCAGGGTGTAACAGCAAAAATATTCAAATCCCCTTCAAAACTCCCAAACTAGAGACTAATCAGATTACTTACGTACGTTTTCCTGTCTCACCGCCCCTCAACTGAAAACCCACTCCTGGGTGTGTTACAGCCAGTTACGTAATCCTGTGTTATTTGGAGGGCATGCCTGAACGCAGCTCTTTTAATATGAGGTGTATGTGTGTGTGAGACTGTGGATTATCACTGACTAAAAGTTTTAGAGTAGAGCTCATTACAACTCAGCTGTTGTGGGTCTTCGATAGGGAAACGCAAAAGCTGTGTGTTGCTGTTGAATGAGACTGCATACAACTTGTTTTTAACAGAATTCAATGATAGTCCTTGGTTACATTCAAAGCAGTTGGTGAGAAATCAGAGGATACTTTGGTGCACTCCTGCCCTCCTGTGGTTCTTTATGCTCACTGCTGCTGCTACTCATCATCACGCTCATTTCCTCCTCTTCTAATTTCTCTTCATCCTCTCACCTTTGCATCTTCCTCCTCCTCACCAACCCGACCGACCTCCTGTCTTCCCTCCTGTCTCAGGGTCGTGGTGGCAAGAAGTTCCACATAGAGCTGAAGGAGATTATGGAGCGAGACCCCCTCTCTCAGCTGTGTGAAAACGAGAAGGATTTGATCTGGACACTACGCCATGACTGCCGGGAAAATTTCCCCCAGTCACTACCCAAGCTGCTGCTCTCCGTCAAGTGGAGCAAACATGAGGACATGGCCCAGGTTAGAAAGTGTCATGCTTACAAGAGCAACAATAACAAGTTGTATGATGTGTATGTGTATCCTGTGTGCTTTAGTTAAAAGCCTCCTTGAGCTGGAAGTCAGAAGGTTTTATACTGAAACAGTGTGCATGCAGTCAATCACTTGTTTTACATTCAAATCAAAGAAAACTTCATATTTACAATGAAACAGCAATATCCTAATTTTACTTTTTTTTTTCTTATTTTTTAACAAATAAACATGTAATATTCACAAGTAAAATGCCTCCTTGTAAATTCCATGTGATCTTACCACCGTGTATAGTTTCAGCTCCAAATTATATTATTATGTGTTGTTTGTTGTTACACTTCTGGCAAAAATGCAAGTCCCTGTTAATGTATTAAATTTGACCATAATGTTTCTGCCTCCATCTTGCATTTAAATGTTCTACATTACCCTCACTAACAGATATTTACATCATCAGCATTTAAAAATGTTTTAAATGTTATTTGGAACAAGGATTTACTTTGCTGCCCAGAAATAAAGAAGCACAACTAAAATTAGACTCTGTAACAAACCTTCTGTCCAGGCAGAGAGAGAACAGCCTGTGACAAGGAGCTGGGATACAGTGTGCACAGAGCTGATGGGAGTGCTTCAGTGCACCATAGCAGCACAATACATGCAATGTGTTTAATCTCATCTAATTTTATTTACAGAAAAAGAAAATCATTATCACAACTGTTGTTATTGTAGGATTCATTTGCAACTCTATTATGAGTGATCCCATGGGTAATCTGACTCTTGATCAATGTTTTATTCATAAGGACTGCATGTTTATGTAGCTAGTTAAATGTATGTGTGTGTGTGTGTGTCTCAGCTCCAGGCACTTCTTCAGATTTGGCCCAAACTGAGTCCCAGAGACGCTCTGGAGCTTCTGGACTTTAACTACCCTGACCAGTATGTCAGAGAGTATGCTGTGCGCTGTCTGCGTGACATGAGGTAAATACATATGTCTACTCGGACATATTTTTATCAAATGCATTGGAGTTTGTCTTTGTTTCTACATTGATTTTATTATCCACTGAAAATTCAGTACACTTAAAAACTTGTCAATATAATGGTAGTTGATAGTTTTGACTGTTGACTTTCCACCTGAAGAGAAACAGACTCTACTGATACATACATAAAGTATGAAGCCAAAAAACAACCACTCAGGAAACGATTCTGACACTCCTCTCTGTTCCTGGTTCTTTGGCCCTGTCAGTGATGAGGAGCTGTCACAGTACCTGCTACAGTTGGTGCAGGTGTTGCGTTACGAGCCCTACTATGACTGCGCCCTCACCCACTTCCTGCTGGAGCGTTCTCAAGGGAACCGCAAGATTGGACACTTCCTCTTCTGGCACCTACGGTGTGTGAGCGAGATCCGATATTTGTTCAAGTCAAAAGAGCAACTTTTCAGAGGTCTTGGATTTCTGATCTGTCAATGCCTCCTCTCTGCTGCCCTCTACAGGTCAGAGATCCACATGCCAGCTGTTTCGGTCCAGTTTGCACTCATCCTGGAAGCTTATTGTAGAGGCAGCATCCCTCATATTGAGGTTCTAAAGAAACAGGCAAGAAACACACGATCTGCTTTACTTGTTGACCTTTTTATACACATTTAATCTCACAACAACTTCAGACAATTAATCTAGGTTTTTTTTCTTCACAAGTTGCACAATTTGAACTCCAGACCCAGTACAGGATTATTGATTTATTTATTTATTTTAACAACAAAAAAAAACATTTGAGGGATTGATGTGACAATGATTTCTGCAAGTCACTTTTTTAGAAGAACTTCATATGAAAGTTCATGAATTAATTATTTTTTTGTATAATTTTGATTAATCAATGCATAAATTTTTACTGTGTATTTGGTCCTAGGCCACACTATTTGATTAAATCTGATTTACATGAAATAATTTTATGTATGAATCTCTCATTTCACTTGGTAGAAGCTACAGGAACCCTGCAGATCAGCGCTGATCTATTGTTAACCCCGGCAGGACTAGATTTATGGTATTTTTGGCCCGTTACAGCAACAACAGTGTGTCCCATCCTGGCCTCTGACCTTTGCCCTCTCCAGTGTTAGTTTTGACAGTCACTCATTCAGACACTTCCTACTACTTCCTCATCATTTATCTGCCCACTTTCCTGTTTGTGAAGAGCATACACACCGGCTTCTTACACAATCCTGTTTAACAACTGTCACTTTAAGGGGGATAAGTTCAGTTGTCAGTAAAGGAAGGTGTCGTTCATCGGGTTAGTTTACTTCTTTCACTCAAACAAATTGTAAAACTTTGTTGAAACATGGTCCTCCTCTTGACTTCACCAGGTGGAAGCCCTGAGTAAGCTAAAATCTGTCAATGAGCTGATTAAACTGGGCACCATCAAGAACACTCGGAGTAAAACCAAGGAGGCCATGTTGACCAAGGAGGCCATGATGACATGTCTGAGACAGAGCGGCTACTCAGAGACCCTGTCAGACCTGCACTCTCCGCTCAACCCCAATATCCTGCTGTCTGGCATCAAGTAAGATAACACTACAATTCATAGGTGTGTGCTGACACATCAGAGCTCCGTGTCAGGTGTAACCTTTTTCTCTCCGTCTCATTCTGCCATCAGCGTAGAGAAGTGTCGGTACATGGACTCCAAGATGAAACCACTCTGGATTGTTTATAATAACAAGCTGCTGGGCGGAGACAGCCTGGGAATCATCTTCAAGAACGGAGACGGTAGGAAACGGAGGAGGAGGGAGGTTTGGGAAAGAGGATGTAAAAGAGTAGTGGACAGGGGGAGGTGGGACTGAAATATTGTATGTTTTATGTTGATGACAGAATTTACATTTTCTATCCATTTTAAACTCTTTTCACTTATCATCTTCCCTCAATTTTGTTTCTTAGATCTACGGCAAGACATGCTGACCCTCCAGATTCTCAGGTTAATGGATCTTCTGTGGAAAGAGGCACATCTGGACCTCAGGTGAGTGTTTTGTGCATCCATCTGTGTATATGGGTGTTAAACAGACAGACTTTGTCCAGCTTGTTTGTTCCTGTTCTCCGTGGGGAAGAGGAAGCTCTGGTGGGCTGCAGCAGAGGATGGAAGAAACTTAATTACCCCATGCTAGGTTGACCTCTGACCTTTTTACACCCTAAGTATCCATACACACATATACTATATCTGCATTACAACCTAATGAAATCCACACTGTTAGTACTTATACAAGCCTTCTTTCTCCCTCCATCATACACTGACACATCTGGAGCTGAGCTGTGGAGGGGGTTGTTTTGACAGTTGAGCTCGGGGTCGGTGCTTCGGATTACAGGGACATGGGTTCAGAGCTCGACGACAGTGATGGGACACTGGGAATAAAAGCAGGGACAAAGTAATGAACCCCACTATGATATGGTGTATTTGGTATTTGGTACATAACCTTCCCTGTCAGCTGTCATTTTTTTCTCATTTACTTGAACTTAGCAGCCATTAGGCCGAGTAAGAAATACCCCTAAGGCATTTGGTCTCCATTAAACTTCTGTCAAACTGCAAATGAAATCGAGAAACTGAGTCTGCTTTAAGCGTCAGGTCATGGCTGTCAAATGTGTAAGAATTGGGGGCAGACACCTCAGGGTCCTGCAGCCCACAAAGTAAAGGCTTGCTGCCATCTTCTGGAAGGACAGTGAATATAGCATCATCTGTTTGGCCTATATGCCACCACTACCACCACATGTTCTCCCATCTGTCCTGTGAGCAGTGTGATATTTTATACTGTCTGACAGATTCAGTTGGTCCCAGAGGAGTTTTTCTGTGAATGAACTTCCAATAAGAAACCACAGCCTACTATCTTAATCTTGTGAGTACATAACTGCGGAACTGGATCTACAATAACCAACACACAAAGCTGCATTTACAGATATTTGTGTTTTTTTTCTGGGGTTTGTATGTTTTATAATAAATCCCTACAGCTGGCACTTCCTGACGTCTGATCGCTCTGTGTGTGTATACATATCAGAAGTGGGACAGTAATAATCTAGTCATTGTGAATCATAGTCTCCAGACTGACTGATTGTGTAATAGGCTTCCAGATTAATTGTGACAGGTGAAAGGGACTTGATGAAGTGATTACTTGTTCAATATGCAGTATTAGGCGTCGTGTGTACAGAATTTATTTTTAGATGTAATCCACATTGTACAAATGGATGTGTTGAATTTCTTTTCTTCTCTTTTGTCATGCAGAATTGTACCATATGGTTGCCTAGCAACAGGTGACCGGGCAGGGCTGATTGAGGTAGTTTCATCTGCAGACACGATCGCAAACATCCAGCTGACCAGCAGCAACGTTGCAGCTGCTGCAGCTTTCAACAAGGATGCTTTGCTGAACTGGCTCAAAGAGAGGAACTCTGGGTGAGATGGTCCTCGTGATTTAACGAGCCTCTGAGGAACAACAGCTGAGGTGGACATGCAGTGAAAATCTGATGTGTCTCATGTGTTTACAGTGATGCTCTTGACCGGGCCATCGAGGAGTTCACTCTGTCATGTGCAGGCTACTGTGTAGCTACTTATGTCCTGGGCATCGGAGACCGCCACAGTGACAACATCATGGTCCGCAGCACCGGACAGGTTGGACAAACATTATATAGAAATAGTAGAAATTGTTCTAGTCTTTGATTTTTCCTGTTTCCAACATGCTCACTGATTGCACTCGTTGTCTCTCAGCTCTTCCACATAGACTTCGGCCACATTCTGGGCAACTTCAAGTCCAAGTTTGGCATCAAGAGGGAGCGCGTACCATTTATCCTCACACACGACTTCATCCATGTTATACAGCAGGGCAAGACGGGCAACACAGAAAAGTTTGGCAGGTTTGTTCCACTTTTCTTTTAAATGTCCAGCCTCTGACGATATCACATCCTTCTGGAATGATTTTGAACTACAACCAAATGAACACCTCTGTCTTTCATTAGAATTTAATTCAACTGATTCAAATTATGTATTTAGTGCCACTGCTGACTGTGATGTTATTAATAGGCCTGTCATTCATCTTACATTTTGGAGAGATGGATGGATTGTTGATTCAAATGTCTTTTGAACTTATTGGTAGGATGACTTGAACAACTTTTCCACACAAAACAGCAAACCAAGGAAAATAATATAAATATTATGATCAATTGCAGTCAGTCAGCATCCGTAGCACTGAAGTGAGCATTGGTTAGCTCTGCCCATTAGACAGAAATAATTTTAAATAGTTTTTTCCTCACATAGAAATGCAACTGATGTGGTTCATGACAGGAAATGTAAATAAATATTTTTTTCCCTCATGCTTACTGGCATGCATGCAGCGTCATCCTACAGCGATCCTAACACAGTCAGTGCAGTACCTTCTCCCACCAGCAGTCGGCAGCAGAGACTGAGTCAGTGAGGAGCAGGCGGCTCAGCTGGATTTGAATAGAACTGTATATTTGAGTAAAATGAGATGTACTGAGATGTAGTTTATTTAAAGGAGGAGAAGAGTGACTCATACACATCTATTATCTTTCAGCAGTGTGACGGCTTAAACACATGCACACACATGTAAATGCAAACAATGTCTAATTCCTGAGCTGTGTGAACATCATATCAAAATAAGAAGTACAAATCTGAAACACAAACTCCATCACCACCAGGCATAAATGCTTTGAAAATATGTTATAGGTCCTCAGCTTCAGGAAGCTAAACCTGTTCTGTTTCAGTGTAGTCTCTGTGTATTTGTGTGTTTGTGTATTTGTCGGTGGTGGACGAGTGAAATAAAAACGAGGCATAATTCTGCTAATGGTCTTTATAGTACATGTTGTGGTACTTTTGTACTCACTGAAGATGTTGTTTCTGCACTGACCACAAGTACAAATCACAATGATGTGCATCTCAGAAGTGCGAGTGTGGCATTAAGGGTTTCGTTGAAGCGGCAGCATCGAAGCGTTCTTTGTTTCCCAAGCAGACAAATCATTTTGTGAAAGTGGAAATACCCGTGTGGTGCAGTAATCTGCATTATTATGGCCTACATTTATTTGACACTCATAACTGTAGCACAAGAGAGTAAACATCTAGACACAAGTCCTGTGAAACATCAAGTGTTTCTGTAGCTGAAGTTGCTATGGTTCAGGAGTAATCCAAATAAAACACTAATCACTGATGTGTGGCATAAGAAGTGTTTTGATGACATTGCCCAAGCCGTGGCACACTGCTCCTCACCGCAGAATGTCATTACAATGAATACTCATTCTTCTCCGGTGACATTTAATCTGCCAAGCTTTCCAACAGCTGAGCTCCTCGGGCAGGGTACTGGTGAAGAGCAGTCCAGAGGTGTACATCCTGCCTGGCATGGGAGAAAATATATTTAATCTATTCTTGTTTGTATG
The DNA here is from genome assembly GCA_900323345.1 of Pseudochromis fuscus. NCBI lineage: Eukaryota > Metazoa > Chordata > Actinopteri > Pseudochromidae > Pseudochromis > Pseudochromis fuscus. Next base: position 7,909 of record OOFC01030620.1, on the reverse strand, counting down.
GGGGGGGAAGTGTTGGGGCATCGCTGCGTCAGGAAATGTGGTATGTGTGGGTTCAAGAAATAGTACATTGTGTACCAGCATGTACACAAGTCATTTTGCGGAAATAAGCTGGTGGAAACCTTCCTGTTGATCAGGTGCACTGCACACAACCCTTCCCTGAAAGTAGGGTAATTTAAAAATAAATAAATAAATAATTTTTTTTTTTTTTGAGTGATTTCTTTTTCAGTCATCCTTTGTTTACATATAGACTAAACAGATATTTAAATATAT
>OOFC01030617.1:4234-14730 GCA_900323345.1 Pseudochromis fuscus | reverse complement strand
GCTTAGCTTACCACCACTGGTATGAATGGGTGTGAATGAATAATGGTCTGTGTAAAGAGCTTTGAGGGTCTAGAAAAGCTCTGTATAAATCCAACCATTATTTTTATTATTATTATTATTTTTATTATTATTATTATTATTATTATTATGTCCAAATATGGTCACTTCTGGCTCCAAACACCCAACATGGCCACGTTCAAACACCAAACTCTTGGACTGAAAACGTGAGTCCACAAACCAACAGGTGACAATACATTAGCTTCATGCATTCTACATACAATCCATGAGTTTGATACAGTGTCACTGCTATTAGTAGCTTCCTAACGTAGCTTAGCCCAGAGACTGGAAACAGGGGGAACACTGAGCCTAGCTCTTTTACAAAGCTCCTGCCAACAGGTTGCATTTTGCTGGATTCTTCTGCACAAACCATAAAAATGACAATGTGCAATTTTACTGGGGGTTTTGTACGATATTATATCCAGAAGCAACTTCAAGAAATAAGTGGTTCTGGCCGAGAAATAGTCTTTAAGATCTCTGGGATGATGCAAATGAAAGACAAGCCTGGAAAGACACCCAGTATGAAAGTGGAAAAGAAAAGAGTTCAGAAAGAAGAGGACAAGTGAAGTCATAACAAAGTCAAAACAGCAGCGTTTTCCTCACAGAAGCAAAACTACCTAATGTTAAGGAGAAGAGGTGAGGAGGAGGAAGAGGGTGAGATCGTGGAAGAAGAGAGGTGAGCCAAGGATAAAGACAGCCTCTGATTTTAATAAAAAGGATTGAAAAGGACAGTTCAAAGAAGGTAAAGAGGAGAAAGAAGAGGTGAAGCCGGAAAAGAGAATTGGGTCCACCCTCGTCTGTCTCAGCTCTTATTCATTCAATTTGTTGTTTTGTGACCTGGTTTGATCCAATTACAGAGAGGTGAAGTCGGACCCCTTCCACTGTACCACTATGGGCTCTTATTTTGGAAAAGCAACCTACAGTGTTTTTCAAAGAATTTTAAGTTTATGAAGTTTGTCATAAAACTAAGGATAGAACTGTGAAAATACATAATTAGAAAGACTCCAAACCCAAAAGTGCGTAAATATCCCTAAGTTCACTTCGGGGATTAATAAAGTGTTATCTTTTCTTCAATAAAATCTTATATAAATCTTGAATTAAAAAAAAGAATTCTCACAAGGGACAATAAAGTTTATCCTGATCCTGATATTTCCAGTAAAGCAGACAGTTTCCACTTTTCTGCACCGTGATGAGGGATTCTGGCCACATACAAGTAAACATGATATTTCCCTTTGAGGCGGAGAGTATACGACACCTTCACATTTCAAAAATTTCATTCAAGTTTTTGACCTGAAAAAGATAAAGAACTAGATGTGTATCGAACAATTTTACTGTTCACCAGATTTAATATTAAAATGAAATCTAGCTATCGTGAAACCTCAGTTAGTGTCTGAGTTGTTACCTCAACTGCAGAAGGTATCAGGCCTCTACGTGAGGTCGGCTTTTATTAGAGGCAGGACTTTGTTTCTTACTCCCTCTGTTTGCCAAGATTATTTTGTGATATTTTAGTACAAAGCCTCGTTTTGATCCTTCAAGAGCAAAATATAAAAGTTACTGCACTATGCTGTTTCAAAGTTTTCACCCACCACACCCTTGGCCCTGGATTTTAATTGATTACCGCTTTTTATTTGAGGAACTACAGTACTCATGAACTTGATGCAGTGGATTAAGTTTTTTACTTTTACAAAGTTTAAAGAGTTACTGCACAATTTGCTTCCACTCAGATTGTTACCAAAATCCTGTCGTTGTGAGTTGGATGAACTGTTGGCCGCACTGTTCGGTTTTTCAGACAAGCCTCATTTGCTGAGCTGGTTCTGATATATTTAGTCATTTCCATGGCTCATTTTCCTGCGGACCTCCATATGGGCGCCAGACGAAAAGTGCGAAATCGGTGATGCAACTGAAAAAAGCCTCGGCAGCAGCGGGAGAAGATGGAAACAGAAACAGAAAGGTGACAAAACACACAGAAGGCGACAACAGAGCCGAGGTCGAGAAAAAAAAAGGTGAGGATATTAAGAGAGGGAGTTTTCCTCGGGTCACGGCGAGGCTGGAAACAGTGTCGCCGCTGACAGTAGCATCTCAAAGACTGTCAAAGGGCAAAAGGAAATCAGAGGAGGTGGGAGGGCAGAGAGGGAAGAGGTGGCAGCGAGGGTTGAGAGGAAGGTGACGGAGGTTGGAAAGGTTGGAAACAGTGGCTCATTTCCCTGCGACAGTAGCAGATCTGAGCAAAGGGCTTGTCAAAGCAACGACGGGAACAGGAGAGGCGAGGACGGGGGGAATAAATAAAAAGGAGGCGCTGGCACAGGGTGGACGGAGGCGGAGAGGGTGAACGTGAGGAGACGGTGGAAGCAGTGGCTCATTGGTCATTTCACTAGTTTCCATCCAACTGTCAAGTGAATTTTGAGCAAAGTTTTGAAATGTCGCAAAAACTCAAAGGCGACTTAGATGTGTTTCCATCGGCCGGGGTGAAACCATTTAATAGGCTTCCTGAATGAAAAAAACACGCCCACCAGAAAAATGGAGAGTCTTTCGGGGGTCAACGACTGTTGGGCAAGTTGTTAGTGTTCTCTATTGTGCCATTTAGTCTGAGCCATAGTTCAGTGTTTTCATCTGAGGGAGAAGACAAAGAGATGTAGTTTTACACTGGAGCTCGTACAGCGCGGTCTCTGTGGTTATAAGGTTGTTTCCCTGAGATTTATTATTTGGCAAATTTTATTTACAAATGCTTCCAAAGTTGGGCAGACGATTTATTAACCTTCATTTTTTAAAAGGTTTTTCATTCCAGTAGTGAAAATATTACCTTCAAGTTGTTGTATGTTCTGTACGTCAAGACCTGCAAAATAAACCAAAGGGTCCATGACGCAAAAGGCCCAAAAAGACATGATGGGGACAGAGTTACAGCTGCTGCCCTGATGTGAAATGGCTTTCAAGGGAGAGGTTAGAGGTCCAATTTGAGAGCAATGAACAAAGGTCACATTCTGACATGATTAGTCATTTGTTTGGGCATCAGACTCAAAGACTGACGTTTGCTCTGAGTCCCGGTGGAAGAAAGGGTCGGCGAGAAGGGCCGAGAGAATCGGGATAAGGGTTCAATACAGCGTGGGCGAAGGAAGGGCCAAAAAGACGAAGAACAAGACACCGACGGATGGTCCAACATCGTCTTTTTATTTTTACCCGAACCCGTCCCACGCCAGAGTTCCCGAATTCACCACGGAGGATGAGTCATCGGAGAAGTTCGGACAACGGACAGAATGTCACGGCGCCCGGCGGCGAGGACAGGGGCATGAGAAGAGAGGACGGAGGGACAGGCTGACAGAGGGAGCTGGCAAGACGGCAAAAATGTGATTTAAATGGTGAAGTTTGGGGCAATGAGCAAAATATTTTTAACAAACTGGAACAAAGAGCTACACTGCCTCCATCTTCTTCATGTTGTCATCTTAGCTTCTCTTCTTCTTGTTGCTGTCCTTACCTGTTTACCTTCTTTTCAAGTGTTTTTAAATACACACAAACATCATTTTCTGCACACACACTCTGACCAATACATGTTAGTACCCTGGGCTACAGTCATACAGACGAAAATGTTACTACTTTTTAATATTCCTTGTTATTTTCTTGTATGATGCTTTTTCTTTTTTTCTACAAAAGTGTCACAAAAGTCAACTTTCACATAGTTTTCCAAGTGACATCATGCAAAATTTCAACAAAAACCATAAATAAACACATGAAAAGAATAAATATGACGAATGTAAACCACAGTGACTCAGCGACAAGAGTTGTTTTTGTGGCATAAACAACACAAATCACAAAACGTAATGAGTGGAAAATGTACAAAAGCCCAAAAAGGAAACCTCCCTTTAGGTTCGGATGGTGTAATCAGTGTTTAGCAGCAAGCTGCAATTCAACATGTAAAGAATGATGGGGAGGATTTATGGATTTTTTATTGAAAATGTTCCGAAACTCTTGCAGCAGAAACCAACAGAAACATTGGTGTTTTACCTCAGAACTGATGAAAAACTCATTTTTTGTCTCCTCACTTAAGATTACTAAATACATTTCTAACACGTGTATTAAAAGCACTTGACTCCTATTGTGTCGTATTGTACTGATATATGTGCACAACGTATTTCATCTGCAGTTTTCTGCGTCTTCTTCCAGCTTAATGTAAACTTTTTAAAACCAACACTTAGGGGAGGAATTTCAGTTTATTTACACCTAGTATATTTTTCTTTAATGAAGCTACTGTGGCTCTAATGGAGCATTTACACTGGTACCTACTCACTCTCCTGTAGCTGATCTTTTATGTCCAGCTCCCGCTGAATTTCCTCATCGGCGACTTCTGACAGAAAGGTTTGCACCTCGTCCTGAGTCCACGGGGCAGGATTTCTAACAGCTGCCATTTCTCTTCTTGTTGTTATTTCAAACACGTCTGCACAGTTTGCTAAAGATTTAAAAATGTGTTTGCAGGGACAGATTAGATGCCGCGCAGTGATGGCGCAACGACGCAGTGACGATTTCGACCAATAAGATTTTAGTACCTGCTCCGACCTGACCGGGTACTTTTTTGGAACCACAGGAGAGGAGGTACGAAAAGTTGTACCAGGTACCAAGTTCCAGGTACTTTTTTGCCAGTGTAAATGCGCCAAAACCGAAGCGAAGCGAGTTGGTAGCAGTGTAAATGCGCTGTTAGTGTCATGTTAAGTTTGAACTCGTAACTTTTGTTGTAGAAATCAAGGTTTTTACAAAAGTTGAAAGAATAACAAGACGCAGCACTTTTCTATTAGAGAGAAGTCCATAGAGTAAGAGTAGAGAATCAAGAACCGGGATTTTACAAGTTAACCGGTTCTGAATGAACAATTCATTGACCTGCACGTCTCCTTCAATGATTCCTCTTATCGATGCTCCCGCTCATTCAGCCTATAGAAATCATTCAGTCAGTTGACTTGTTTTCCCTTTGTCGGACACCGTAGCGCGGCGCTCCGAGTCAGTTCGGATATTATCACTGCACATGTCAGAGGAGTTGTAGTTTTTATCACATGGTTTTACACTGGCTGCAGTTCAAAGCCTCCAAAAGTCTGGATTTTGAAGCTGGCTGAGTACAGGCTGTCTGTCAGGCTGTGAGTATTTATGACACAGTATACTACAGCGTTAACTCCGCTGTGTAGCCACTAGCTCCGGCTGTGGTATTTCCCTATGCGCGGCTAGCCATGCTAACGGAGCCTGCTAGCTGGGCCGTTTGTGAATCCTTGGATGTGTTGTGATGAAAACTAAAGCACATAGTTTTCTCTCGTTAAGGAAAGGCCCTAACTTAGTGGCTACATATGACATAGATGTTTATTATAGACCAGTCGCTGGTTAGCTCTGGCAGTAAATGATTATTTCTGTTACTTTGCAGCTAGATTTCAAAATGCATCTCCACCCATCTCCTCCACTCTCCCTGTTACACACACACTGAGAAATCAGGTATCGATAAGGAATCGAATCAATAAGCAAAATTATCAATGGCACTGATATTGATAAAATCTTATCAGTTCTCATCCCTAGTTATTAGGTAAGGGTAGCACTAAACTCTAGCATCTCCATGTGCAAACACTGAACTTTGATATAAAAATGAAAACAAATAGATTTTTTATAACTTTGGAGGTAACATTGTTACATATGTGAGCAATACAACCAACAATGTCATGTAAAATAATTTAAAAGATCATTTTAGGTGGACTTTCATACACACTCCTACCTTCAGAGTGTCGAAGCCTCTCTCCAGATAAGTCCCGTACTTGTTTTTCTCTCCGATCGATGCGTAGAACTTACTCCACCAGTCCATGAACTCTTCTTCCTGTTGATCACATGTTGTGAGGTCAGCAGGCTGGAAACAGCTGAATCTAACTGAGGCTACGCAGTAAAAACATTCAGACAACAGTGCTTATATACAACTTTTTGGTTTTGGTTTTTAAAATTCTCCAATCTCACAAAAAATGACTTCAAAAATGTATGTTCTCTGCCACTACAGCATCAGCATGTAGCTACTCAAACCCACACTGCGTCATTAATGGCTGTTATTTAGTTTAATGTCTGAACCCCTCTAAACAACCTTTGACCCTTCGGCTGCGTTCAAAGTGGTGAGCTCTGTTTGCCTTTGTACAGCAGTGCAGCGCCGGCCTCAGACATAACCCGCTTTTCATGATTTTTTCCAATGATCGCATGGCAACATGGAGTTCGCCAACTCACGTCAACACAAGTAAAAATTGTCTCTGGTGGCTCCGTGGCGTTAAGGTCACGGTATATGGGCGTTCTGAGGGAATGGAAACAGGAGAGGTTGGGATGGGAGCAGGCACGAGGTGGACAAAATCAACATGGTGGAGAAACATGTTAAAAATGTACGTTTCTGGATGAAGAAGAGAATAATTCTGCTGCTTTGTTCTGAGCTCTCGTCGTTCTCCAGACACAGAAATATCTGCCGTTGTTTCTGATTGTACCCGAGAGCTTGTTTTGTGACCAGTGTGTGTGGTCAGCATCACTGATGGGAAGCAGGACTTGTCTGAAAGGATTAAAAGCTCGTTGGGGGACCACAGCTTCGACGTTTGACCTGCCGGGGATCGGCTGGTGTGATTCATGTCAATCTGAGGGTGAGAACGAGGTCGGACCAAGTCGCTTTCATCAGATCTGAAGTCAAACCATTAAACTTTGGCTTTTGATCCCAATCTTTTTACAGTCTTTGATAAATCTAATTTAACATGAACTGTATGAGATGTGTTCCTTACGAACAGACACAGTTTCCTCACTTCCTTAGCTCACTGTAAATACATCTCCATTTTAATATTTTTATTTTCATATTTACTGTTACTTATTTTATTACTTCAGGTACTTTGTGTATCTTCAATTTGTGAGTCTTAAATGTGTTACAGGAACAGTCTATATTCCTGTTTGTGTCCTGATTTTTATTTTTCATAATTCTTATTCTTTTCTGTTTTTTCTGCAGAGTGAGAGATTGTAACTAAAACAATTTCCCCTCGGAGATTAATAATGTTTTCTGATTTCAGATCTTGTTTTTTGAGGGTGTTCACTCTTGTTATTTCATGCATCTCTGGTGATCGTTCATACACGTCTCCAAATAATCCTGCCGCCCACGATCTCCCTACAACAACTTCAGGACTGCACAATTTCACATCAAAACAATTTTCAAGGAGTTTTTTTTTAAGCTTCACCAGAGTGGGATTTAGCCATAAAAGAGGAGAAGGCAAAATGATTCAGGAACAGACTAATCCAACTGTTTCTGGTGAGAGGACAAAGTCATCAATGAGTTATTAATGAGCGCAGGGCGAGACAAAGGAGATTAATTATAAGACAAGAAGCATCATTTTTCTTTTACGTCTTCATCCAAGACGCATCAGGACGCATCACCCTACAAAAGATACGATATGTGGTTTGAGTGATGTAATGCATTTAGGTGGTCGTTCACACTTGTCAATCAACTGATGTAAGCAGCTAATTGTAAACAGGCCTTTATGTCCAGATCTGTCTCTGTGTCTGGACTCATTTCTGACTGTCAGGTTATGTCATGATGCCTGGTATATTTAGTTTGTCTGGGTTTATTATGATTTCTTGTATTTGGTTTTCATGTGTCTGGTCTTGCTGTGGCTTTATTCATGTAGTTCTTGTTTCTGTTGTCATGATTCCTTGTAGTTTTGGTTTTTATGATTGTTACCTTGTTTTTTTGGTTTTCCTGATGTTTGAATTTTCTCCTTTGGTTCACTGTCTGTGTCTCCCCTGGTCTTGGTGGTTGTGTCACCTTGTTCAGTTCTTGTTTTATTTTGGTAAGTGCTTTTCTTGGTTTTGTTCAGTCCACTTCCTGTCTATGTCCTCTTCCTTCCTGTGCTGGCCCTGGCTCACCCGTCTCACTCCTGTGCTCACCGGTGTCTTGTCAGTTGATCACTGCTCTCTCACAAATACTCCCTGCCTCTGTTGTGTCTTTGTCAGTTTGTCTTGCTTTCCCAGCTCCTGGTTCGTGCTCATGTATTTTCCTCCGTGTTTGTCTTTTTGTAGTTTTTTTGTAGTGTTGGCTTTTTCCCTGCCCCATGGTGCAGCACCTTAAGTTGTTTGGGTTCATAAAGACTTGTTTCCTGGGAGATCTGCATTCTGGGTCCTACTTCCTGCTACCGTTGACAGGCTAGCCCACGTCTGAATGAGGTCACTGGTGTTGAAGTCAAAGTCGTTTTAGAGAGTCAGGTTTAAAGTGATGCTGATGTACCTCATAGGAAGAAAGAGTATCCTCATAATGTCAACATAATGGTTAACATCTAAACCCATCCCAACCTGTGGGCTGCGCCCCCCTGGTGGGCTGCAAAGGTATTGCAAGTGGGCCACCAAATCAAAATAGTATGATGGAATTATATAAAAATAAAAACTCTATAATGATGTTTTAAATGTTAAAATTCAGTTGAGCTGATGGACAGGTCCTTAAAAATTGTTATAACAGGGGTCCCCAACCTTTTTTGCACCACAGACCGGTTTAATGCAGGGATTATTTTCATGGACCGGCCTTCAAGGTGTGGCAGATAAACACAGCAACAGTAATATAACACGACCAGCATAAAAAGTTGTACTCTTACCCTTTGCAAAGAAGCTCTCCGAAGTCATTTTTATTTTATTCCTTTTCGCTAGTTTTTGGCTAACGCATCTGACATTATACGTAATAGGTGATACATTTTATCGCGTGACTGAGACAACCGTATTGACGTGTCAAAAGACAATGGCAAAAGTTAAGTTGAAGAGAATCCGGTTGTTCCTTTCAAAATAAAATATCTTTCAGACTCTAATAATCAATACAACGGAAGTTATATCTTTATTTATTCTTTCTGTGCGGCCCGAAAACATCTGTCCCACGGACCGGTTCTGGTCCCCGTGGTTGGGGACCACTGTGTTATACTGAAGGTGTTACAACATGTTACAGGCGTTCAATATTCAATAAAACAGTGACTCTGAGAACACATTATATGGCCCGGTGTTGGATGGGGTCGCAGGTGGGCCGTGAAAAATTTTGAGACTTAAAAGGGGGTCCTGAGTTTGAAAAGGTTGGGAACCACTGATCTACACATTCAAACTCTACATACTGTTTATAGATTGGCTTTTACAGTGAAGAAAGTACAAAACTTATGTTGATGTGCACAAAGTAAAACTGTTGCAGTGGTGTCTATAGATGGTTCACATCAGTAAAAAAAATGTGAGGCTTTCACTCAGCTTTTGTCTCACAATGGTGAGTGTTGAGAGGGTAATACACATAACTCTTGTAAAAATGTGGTAAATAAGGTGTGAAATTGTTTGAATATAAAAAACAGAAGTTACATGTAGATCACAGGAAGTTTTTGACTCATAACAGCAACAAATTTGGCATTAATCACACTTAGCTGCAGCACGTCACAGTTTTCTTGTATCACAAACTTACCCATTGTATCATCTATTGTCGGCATTAACAGCAAATGAAAGAAATTACATTTCATCCAGTTGCTCAGAGCAGACACACAAATGCTGACAGAGTGAAACCACACATTAAAACAACAGGATTAAACACATTTTAAGTAGCTTTTCAACACATTTTTTAATACTTATTCTCACAATGCGTGAAGGGTTTCGTTCCAAAATGAAACTTACACCATTAAAAGAAAAAAAAAGGAATAAATCCCTCTATTACAAAATGAGTGCTGGCATGGCAGTGAAGGCCGTTAAAGTCTTACTATTACAGCTATGAGTCACCCTGAGGCCGGCACTTACAATGTCGTTCTGTTTTTGGAGGGTAAAATATATATCTTTGTTTTTGAAATGTTGACTGATGGATTTTTGAGGTTTGGATACAAGTCATTTTGATTTATACGATGTGATTTTTGGGGAGGATGTATGGCATCTTTGAATAAAACTCTGTTATGTGTTTTATCAAGACTTTTGCTTTCTCCAGCGCGGAGCTGCCTCATCCATCAAACGCACTAAATGTCTGCTCACACTGGCAACGAGGACCGGGCGGCCGTTTGAAAAACTCCATCTTGATTATTTTCTCACAGAAGCAAAAACTGCGTCTGTCTGATTGTGTGTGTGTGTGTGTGTGTGTGCTGAAGGCAGCTCATTGGCCCTGACGCAACAAGAAAACCACAAAAATGGAGAATACCAAGGGGACGCATCAAAACCACCAGCCTGTCCCTTCACACACACACACACACACACACACATACACAAATCAGTTGGAGCCGTCCCCGCCCTGCAACCTTCAACCCTCCGAGGAACACTCGAGGTTAAAACACACTTGTGACGCATGCACCACTTTTTCCTTTGTGTGTGTGTGTGTGTGTGTGTGTGCCAGTTATTGTCAGGAAGGTGATGCTTATGGCCGGAGCAGCAGGCCCAACCCGGTGATTAGACAGACGAGTAACGCCTATCCCTCAGCCTGTGATCTC
>OOFC01030616.1:0-14521 GCA_900323345.1 Pseudochromis fuscus | reverse complement strand
ATTTTCACACATTATTAAACCTAAATGACATAATGGTATTACAAAACTATAGAGATGATTAAATATTATACACTCATACATCAGGGACTGTTTTATCCCCAAATGTTGTTTTACCCAATATTAGCCTGTTTCATTCTGTGTTTTGTTGTTTTTACCCAACATTTTAATGTATTTACACCAAATTTTGCTGTTTTACCCAATATTAGCTTGTTTTCATTCAGTATTTTGTTGTTTTTACTTAGTATTTTATTGTTTCTACCCAACATTTTAATCTATTTACCCCAAATTTTGCTGTTTTACCCAATATTAGCTTGTTTTCATTCAGTGTTATGTTGTTTTTACCCAACATTTTAATGTATTTACCCCAAATTTTCTTGTTTTACCCAATATTAGCTTGTTTTCATTCAGTGTTTTGTTGTTTTTACCCAATATTTTTATGTATTTACCCCATACATTGCTGTTTTACCCTATAGTAGCTTGTTTCACCCAATATTTTGTTATTTTTACTCAGTATTTTGTTATTTGTACCCAACATTTTAATGTATTTACCCAAAATCTTGCTGTTTTACCCAATATTAGCTTGTTTTCATTCAGTATTTTTGTTGTTTTTACCCAACATTTTAATGTATTTACCCCAAATTTTCTTGTTTTACCCAATTTTAGCTTGTTTTCATTCAGTATTTTATTGTTTTCACTCAGTATTTTATCCATTGGACAAAAACCACCCACCTCACCAGGTTAAATTATATTAATTTAGTCCAATATTTACCCAGGTCTGAGTCAAAACAACCCATTTTTTTTAGTGTGTATTACCAAGAAAAGCCTGTGCTTCTTTTAATGTGCTATGGTTTTGGAGTAGGTGCACTTTCCAATGTCTGCATGAGTGATTAATAGAAATAAGTGCAGCTGAAGGTGATATAGACTTCATCTGTTTCAGGGAGAGGATCCACGTCCAGGCCATGATGGTTCCCGCTGGAGCTCTCAGGTGGGATGCGAGGAGCAATCAGGCCGAGAGGGAAAACACATGGAGATGAAGTGGAAGCCAAACTCTTCCTCTCTTTCTCCCACTTGCACTCTGTCATCACCTCCCGTCCCTTCCAGTTGTTGTGAAATCGAACCAGGATCCTCCAACAAAATTTCACTCCCAAGATCCCTCCCTTATTTACTTATCTGCAGTCAGTCTATCCGGTGTGTTTTCTAAGCTGTGTGTGTGCTTGTGTTTCTCTTCAGAGGAGGAGCAGTCCAATAAATCTGTAAGATATGAGCACAGGGTGGTTTTCAAGATGTTTAATCCAGGGGAAGTATTTGCCTTTTTTTTTTTTTTTTTAATAACACTGTGAGCTAATTCTGGTGTTCAGTATTATCCACGAGATGCCATGTGTGATCAGCTCTTTTGCACTTTGTGTTTCATCGGATTGTTGAAAAGTTTCAGCCTTTCTTTGCGTTGGTTGCCTCGGTTGTTTCAAGCTCACTGTTGATTTTGTGTTGCCAATTCTTCATCTTCTCCTCACTACCATCAACAACACAACCCAGGTCTACAGGAGGAGCACAGTAACTCAGTGGAAGCAGCACGTTGCACCACATCAGTCGCCCTGATGTCTTCAAACAGCATTTACTTTGCTCTGTTCTTGTTTTGTGTTTTGAGTTATTTTATAGCCGTATAGACGTGCATGAAGAGGAGGAGTGTTGTTTCAGAAACCTCAGTCATATCATCTGTTAGATTCAACGCTGTGTTTACTCATGCAAAGACAGTATTTCACATTATGTCAAATAAAGATGATTCCAATAAAGCTGGTTGTCCTCTGTTCAGTAAAATAAATCAAAGTATTTTGTGCTGTGATTTCCCAATGCAGCAGTAATTAATAAGTAAATCAGCTGTAAATCATTTGCAGGGACTTGATTAATGATGAGTTTTAACCCTCCCATCATCCTCGGCATTAATTTGACCTCACTTAACCTTTAACTTTTTTTTTTTTTTACTTAATACTTTATGACTTAACATAAAACATGAATTTACTTTTTCAATGTCCTGAACACACTCTGTTTTTAAATGTATTTATCTGTTATAATAAATTTAAAAAAGAACAGTTTGAAATAATCAAAATCCTTTAAAAACACCAAAGACACCTTTCCGTAACATTTTAGGTCAATCAGTGAGATTTTATGGTGGTTTTGTATTTGATAGTCATTTCTTAGGCACTGATATTTATTCTGGATGTATATGGGGTTGGGTTGGGGACCTTATGTTTTATATAAAGGGATATTTAGGTAACAGCATGACAACTTGAAGCCTAAACTCTGATTTTCTGGAGGTTAAAATTGCAAATTGACCCCAAAGATAAATACAGTATCAGAGGATTCAGCTTCTTTGGTTCTTGAACTGTGAAACAAGGGTAATTTATTTGTGTGTTACTGACCAAAAGATGAAATATTTCTCGGTGTATTGTCCTGGGTGACTGGCATTATGGACTAAATTTAGCATTCAAAAAATGAAAGACTCGTACAAGAGGGTGAAAACGAACACTTCAAGAACACTGTGTTTATGTAATACACATGGATCAGTATATTCTGTACATTTTGAAGTTTATTTGGACAGGATATGTAGTACTTGTGGTGGTTTCTCATGTTTGAGTGAAAATGTATGAGGTAGTATTTGATTTGTTTTATTACGTTGGTATCATTTCAGAAGATGATGATGACAAGTAAAACTCACAGATTGTGTTAAAAACAAATAAAACTCTCAGTATTATTCTAAGTAAAGAAATGTTCATACATAGAAAGTTGTGTTCAGAGTCCAGCCTGCACTGATTTTAGCCACACTATTAGTTTCCTGTTCACTACATAAACTGTTCCTTCCACATGAGTAAAAGTCTCTTAGCTCATCACACTGTTGTGATCATGGACGAACCAGCAGCCGTGCCATTGTTAGTGGAAAAACTCCTGTTCAAGTGTCCCTGAAAAATGTATTTTATCCCACTGCACTTCATGGATACTTCACATTTACTCTGAGCATAAACACTGAGTCCAGTGGTCCCAGTGGTCCCAGTGTGGAGCTCCCATGATGTGGAGTTACTGCTGCGTGTGTTCCTGCAGATGGTGCTGTTTACTTTGCAGAGGGCTGTGGAGGCTGAGCAGGGAGCAGTGCATCCAGAAATAATCCAGCTGATGAAACATACTTTACTTTATTCTGTTTGGGAAACTGGAGAAACTTGTTTCTTCTCTGACATTCAAACAACTTTATATATTTCAATAGTACGTTTTTAACTTGTTGTTCTTGTGACCAGTGTTGTATCAATCCAGATTTATTCATGATTTCATGATGATGAATTACTTCTCTGACCTGAGTCGCACTAATGGCTCTCTCTCAAAGGTCAAAGGTCAGCTGCTCTTTCTGCTGGTTAGCACTTATTAGATTTGAGAATGACACATTTCCTTTGTTCTGTCTCATGCAGTCTGAAAACCCATGACCATCCTTTCTTAAACCCTCTGATCTGACAGCTATAGTGTTACACATGTACATACATATACAAACTCCAGAGTGGAAAACATCACAACTTGCTGATATGGGAGGCAACATTGTTACAAATGTAAATTTGAATGTTGATTTTGCGGTGGGCACAGATGACAGCTTTAACCAAAACCTTTTGTATACAGAAAATGTAACATTATGGTGTACTGAAGACAAACTACATGGATATCTGAAGCAGCCCCACAACTGACTGCCTGCTCACTAAAATATGGATCTGAAAAGTTACTTTAAGCAGTAATAAATGAATGCAGTGAAGTAAAATGTCATATATTCCTCTGAAATGCAATGAAATGCGTATAAATAAATCAATAATAAATAAATCAATCAGCCCAAACACTGAAAAAAATAAAATAGTTTTCATATCTGCAAATTGCAAAGAACATATATGTCCATATATCTGTGAAAGGCCAATAAATCATCAATAAATTGGTCTTTGATATATGGACAAAACCAGGTAGGTTTCTCCTCCTGTGCTCAGTCTTTTGTGCAAAGCTATTTTCTACCCAGCTGCTGACAGATATCATCCAACTCCCAGCACGACACCATAAAAGCATATTTCCCCCCAAATGTTAAACTATTCATTTATTCACTCCTCCCCACCTCCTCCAACCACTTAGCTAAAGTTTCTCCCACATGTGTGCAGACAGAGCCACTCGGGGAAATAATCAGAATTCCTCTGCTGATAGTATAATCTACCACTCTCACCATTACAATACAGCCGCTGTTCTGTCTGAGCACACACACACACACACACACACACACACACACACGCACACACAGTCGTCTCACTTCAAACAGCGTCTCTGCCCCCCTCAGATCAAATGACACTGCAGTGAGCTGACTCTACAGTAGCGGGTGTTCATCTGGGTAAGAAAGAGGATGATGCATTGAAGCTGGACCATAGAAACCAGCGCAGGGAGCTTGTTTTCTGCTCTGTGTGCAGCGTTGACCTTGTTGTAATGTAGACTTGCATTCCTGAACACCCCCCCCCTCCACTCTCGCCCCTTCACTCACTGCCCTGTCACACTCCTGCTCGCTACATATCAGATCATGTCACAGCTATGTTGTGTGTCCATCGGATCAAAACAAGCCAGAACAGGTGCCCTTTTGTTTTTCAGCTGCAGAGGCCTTGAGTTTTCCCTGGAGCGGTACTTTTTGTTTTTTTTACCAGAGGGGGCAGATGCTGTAATGCAGGACATTTTAATGTGTTTATAATTGCTTTAAAAGGCAAAAGAAATCCACCCTAAGAGCGCGCTGGCACTGCTTCAGCTGCTGGCAGCATTCCTGGCATTTTTCTGAACATTTAGTTGTCTTCTGGTGATTTTGCTTATTTCTCTAGATCGCTGGCAGAGTGCACACGGCACAGGCCAGATGTTTCCAGTGCAGATTACCATGACTGCAAGGTCTTGCATCCAAAATGTAAACAATAAACATAAATTTTGAATAAGGAGACGTGGCTTTGACCTTCTTGCGTTTTCTTTCTTTCTCCATTTGTCAGTCGTACAGCTGAACAAAGCAAATCAAAGAGCGTTTCTGGGAAATAATCCGTCACTGAAACAGAACTGGAGACAAAGTGGACAGGCCATAATCATAAATTATGACATTTCATCAGTATAACCCCGGGAATGCACAACAAACTGATGATGTATAACAATGAAAGAGTATCCCAGAGTGGGTTTTTTTTTGTTTTATCCTTGTTTAAATTGATGGTGTACAGTTTGACCCATGGCACATTCAGCTAGTTTGTAATAACACCTCCCCTCTGTGGCACCTGTAACCTCCTGCGACCCCTAATTGTGGTATGCCAGTGATGAGATGGTGTTTAGTGGGACAGGAGGGGGTGGAGAGGACACTGCAGCGTGGAATTGAGTGTAATAACACAATAGGTGGAGTGGGAGGGGGTGGAGAGGATAGAGACAGAGCAAATAAAGAAAAAGGAGGCAATGAAAGAAAAGAGACCAAGGGGAGGAGGGAGGGGGTTGCCTCTGTGCTTCGCCATGGCCTTCAGCTGTGGAGTTCCTGTTGTTGTGGGGTGGGAGTTTCCCTCTGTGCGGGCCGAGGGGGAAACGACAGAGGATGTCTTTTTCCTGGCTGACCAAGAATGCCCGGGCCTCGAGGTCTTTCCTCTGCTCATGTGCATTTTATAAGTTTATGCCAGAGTTTTTTTTATGTTAATGACATGACCTCTTGTCCTCCTTCGCCCTGGATTTTGTCCGGTGTAACACGGATGCGTGACCATTTCTGCAGTGAGGCGAGCGCGGGGTAAAACATTCCTGCCAGGGGCACAGGGATGTCTGCTCTTAAACACCCAGTCTACCCTCACCACAGATTGGACTACACGTCCCAACATGCTCCCCCCACAATAGGAGGCGGGGGCCGTAAATCCTGCCAGCCAATGGCTTTGTATCTGGGGATCTGCGGTTGGTGAGTTGCACGGCAGCTGTTGTCAATGGCAACAGAGGTTTGCAGGGAAGCATGAGCTGGACAGCTGGTAGAGGGTCCCTCGGTCCTCCGCCGGGAGTCACATGGCCTCCCCGGCAGCCAATCCCAACCCTCCGCCCTCCTCTCTCCCTCGCTCCTTCCCTCTGATTTGCTGGCTCTGACTCTCTCTGACTGCAGCAGGAGGGGGAGGGGAGATGGAAAGAGAGGAGGGAAGTGGAGACAGGGAGGGAGGGAGGCGAGGCAAGGGGCCAGCTTACACAGTGAAAGAGCTTGAGAGTGAACACGGAGAGCGGGAGTCTCTTCCCTCTGCGTGGTTATCAAGGAGATAGGTGAGGATCCCACCCTGTTTCCCCTCCGGCTGCCACCCACAGCAGCAGGAGAGGAAGAGCAGACACCAGGGGAGGACAGGAGAGGAGTGTTCAGCTGGATGTATCAGACTGTCACACTCAGAGACACAAGGAGAGACACTACCATGCCTCTGTGGAGAGCAGCAGCAGCAGCAGCAGCAGCAGTCGGCTGCCCGGCTGCCTCGCCTCTGTGAGGAGAGCAGGACTGGATTTGTGTTGGGGATACTGAACCGAGGAGAAATAAAGAAAGAAGAGAGGCAGCCGGTGATCTTGTGCCATGACTGGGAACAGGAGGAGGGAGGAGGCTCGCTGAAATCATGGACCAGGTGAGGATGGAGAGGAGGAGGAGGAGAAGGAGGGGTGGGATGAAGGGGAAGTGAAGGGGACCACCCGCTTTAGTGTGCTTTACACATCCACACCTTGCTGACATAAAACACACAGAGCAGCAGCAGCACCCGCTCTATTCATATCATCTATCATCCCCATTTCCATCCCTCGAGGCGAAAGCAAACAGCGCAGCATGCTGCTCATCCTCTTTCTGCTGCAAAGGTGCCGGCAAAGGTGCTGCCACCGGCAAGTGGCTGCGGCCTGTGGCCAGATGACACCACCGGCTCCCGTCTGTGGTGCCGGGCGTTGGATCAACATCTGGGAGGTGAATGAAAGAAAAGCATGAGAAGAGGGGTGTGGCTGAGTTCATCATGATCCGTCTAAACATGTCAAAGAGCAACTGGCATCTTCGGCCAAAGTCAGCCCGGATGGAGGGCAGGAGACGGGGCGTCATGCAACAGTGTCCACATCCAGAGCTGTGTGTGTGTGTGTGTGTGTGTGTGTGTGTGTGTGTTCATTCATAGAAGCTCGGGGGAGTGTGTCCACTGTAACATCGTGTCCTGGTGTCAGAGCCTTTGCACAGACTGTCACCAGCAGCTCTGCTTGTTTACTCTGAGAGCACCACCATCAGTTGATGCGTGCTGGATTTCGTCCTCCTGTGTTTGGGACTGTTTTCAAATATTTGGTGTGTTTTACAGCCCGTTTGTGAGACACCGAGCGCTGCAGCTGTCTGTAGGTGTTGCAGCTGCTGGTAGATGAGCAAATGATGAATGGTTTAGAGGAGGAGAAACAAGGAGAGACACCAATCTTCCTCCTCCTCCTCCTCCTCATATCTCCCCTCCGTTGCCCTCAGTGCTCTGAGAGTGTGTGTCCTGCTCATTGATTACCTCATCCCTCCCTCCTCACCCTCCCTCAGCCTCCTCGGTTGCTTTGCGTCCTCTCCTGTCTCTGGAGGTGGAAGTGGTGCGAGCATCAGGTTTGTGTTGAGGAGGAGGAGGAGGAGGAGGAGGAGGATGGATCAGGGGGGTGTATGGGTGACACACCCCGGCCCTGCCCTGCCTTTGGGTGAATTATGCATGTGGACAATGAGAGGGGGGCATCTCCTGTATGTGCTCAGGTCGTGGTGACGTTAGTCCCTGAGTATAGTAGGGATGATGTCATCGCTGCCGCTGGCCAGACAGCATCTGTGCGTGTGTGTGTGTGTTTTTGTGTTTTAGGAGGCAGAGGTTTATGTCATGTGTATAAATTGCACAAACTTTTTCGGTTTGGTTTATTTATCTCGTAGCCTCATTTCTTCAGTTTGGAAACTTAATGCAGGGACACAGAGCATCCGGTGTGTTTGGACAACATGTAAACACACATGCACACACACCACTTCACATTCAGAGAGCGGTGTGGCTCACTGTAGCTCACAGGAAACAAAAACTATTTATGATCCTGCGGTGCTGTGAAATGCTGACACGGCGTGGCCTTGGCGCAGTGCTCAGGCTGGGTCACGGTGTTATTTTAATACGCGGAGCATATTGTGACGCAACCGCCCAATATGATTATAGCAGTTCCTGTGGATCACGTGGCCATGCATTATTGTCATGTAGTGATGTGGCTGTGAGGCTTTATCTCCCTCTCTGGGTTTCCTGCCTCTGAGTGTGTGTTTACGCTGAAGTGGCCTCATCAGCCTGGTGTGTTTCACGACGCTCCTCGACGCACTGATACATAGAAAGGATCTGCTGCCTAAACATGGCTTGATGAATGTAAACAGAGGCAACGCAGTGTTTACTACAGTCATGGAAAGGCTGCAAAGTTTACAGGAGGCTGCAGCAGCGGGGCTCCTCTGCTGTCCTTGGTGCTTTGTGGCGTAGCTGTGGATATTCAAGGACACGTGTGCATCCACAGTGATAAGGAGGGCAGTGGCTCAGTGAGCGAATCAAGGGCAGCCAGCGGGACACTTCTTACTGAGGAAGGCTGTCAAAGTCTGTCAGTCATCCTCGCTGGATGTGTCCGGCTTTATAGATTTATAAAAGTTCTCACTTGTCTAAAAGGGTCGTTAGTGCTTTCTGATCGATAGTCATTAGACCTGTGGAGGGGCTGCGGTGGCGACCGGCCTGCAAACTCCTGCAGGAGATGGAGAAGCAGGACCACATCTGACGAAACAAACAGTAACAGCCTGCCGTCGTAAAGGAGGAGGACATTGTTATGTGTTTTATCGTGTGTTACTGTATATGGAGCTTCAAGTGTGTCACTACAGAGGAGGGAATCCCTGATAGTGCTGGATGAGCCACATCGATGTGGACGGGGCGACGCTGTTCTGTTTGTGCTGCTGTCTGCACACGACTCCCTGGAGGCTGGTTTGGGCGGCAAAGGCGACATGTCTAACTTTAATGTGTGTGTGTGTGTGTGTGTGTGTGTTAGTCCCTGTGGCTCTCAGCCAGAGTTATCTCACAAATTGTTTTGTCTGTTTCCCATAGATGTGACTGAAATGGAATGCAGTCAGAATTAGCTCAGAGCGAAGCAGCCATGCAGGGAGATATTTTATGAGAGTGAAAGTGTGTGTGTGTGTGTGTGTGTGTGTGTGTGTGTGTGTGTGTGTGTGTGCGAGTCAGAGAAGAAAGGATCTTATTAAGTTACAAACGAGATAGTGGGAAGGAATGTGAACGACAACAAGTGTGCGAGAGGGTGGGATAAAGCAGAAGAATGAGTGTGTGTGTGTGCGCGCCTCATGGTGGAACAGGTGGTCTAATCTGACGCCCCACCCATGGCACCCTGAGGCCCCCTGCCCACGGCCCTCCAATCTTTGCACTCCTAGGAATGTCTCACTCTATTGTCCTGAGCGGGAGACACTGAGAGACTCTTAAAGGCATGAACTCTGTGTGTGTATTTGCATGTAAATTGAAATTAAACACACATATATAAGCATGTATCGATCGTCTCACCCATGCTGGGAGCTGATTGTCAGTGAGGAGGGAGACTACAATGACAATTAACCATGCTGTAGTATTAGAGTGGGGTGTTTTGAGCTGGTTTTGCGGGTGGAGAGAAAAACACTCCCCGTGGACATTTGCGGGACATCGGGCTCTGGGACTTTGTGATTGACCTTGTGGGCGACATTACAGCGTGCAGCAACTGATGATATCCAGATAATACAACACAAAGAGGCTCAGGTTTAAATTTAACTTCAAATTTTTCTTCTTCACACGATAAAGTGAGAAAACTCTGAAGATATGTTGGTTGAATTAAATTTTTTTCTTTCAGTGTGTGTCTGAGCATCTCCTGAAGTGTAAGTGAAAGGGTTGTTTTTGCATGTGAAGGATCTTGGCACATGGTTCATGCTCTTAACTCCGGCTCTGCTGGACTGTCAGGCGGGCGATAACCGATTGGTAGATGCCTGCAGGGACACAATGGACAGATTGTCCTGTGACAGAAAACTGGGACGCCCCATCTCCAGGAAGTAAACGTCTCCTGCTCGGCTCAGAACGGCCGCTCTCGGACCTCGGGACCTCGACTGCAGATGGCAGACGGCGGAGGGGAGTCGTCCTCCCTCCGGGGGTCGAAGGTCACCCCGTGTGGTTAAAGCCCTTCCTGTCAGCAGCACTTTGCATGTTAGGGATCTGCGGGGTGATGACACAGGATGAGCGGGGATAAATGGAGCAAAACGGAGGAATGAGGTTTATCAGTCGCATGAGGTGGACATCCAATTAGGAGGCTGTTTGCTACTGAGTCCAATTTAACCTAATGCGCCTGTTTGCTGTTCACGGTGACCCCTGTAGCATCTCTCTGACCCCGGCAGCCTGTTTCTATATCTCGGTTTTCCAGCCTCCCCTCGTCCCTCAGCCTCAGTCTTCAGCGTCCAGGTGCTGTGCGTGAGGACGTGGGTCTGTAATGAGCAGCTGTGCCCGCCGTTTCATCACTTTGATCATTAAACAGGCCACAGCCATGCCCTACTGTTAGAGGGCACCACATCTGCACATCAGTAATGAACTGAGCCGAACTCAGCCGATGACCCATTGGCCTATTTTCCACACTCCTCATGATAAAACTATTCAATCTTTTCTTAATATTTTCCCTCTGGACCCGAGATAGGACACAGTCCTCACAGATTTACTCCATCCTGAGGAGGACACACTGTCCCTCTGCACATTTTGAGTTACATCAGTGTCATCACCATAAATTCTTGTAAATCCCACAGATGAAAATGAAAAACTCACCATCTGAGCTTCATCTGAGGACAGCTTCATTTTTCCCTCCCCACCCTTGTGTCCTCTGCCGGTGCTGAGCCCCCTTGTGGCATCCAGCTGCAACTGTGACTCAATTTCTGTCTGTTTTCAGGAGGATTGAGGATTATCTATTTAGGGAAATCTCCGCAGTGAGCAGCAAAGGAACAGATGGTTGTCTTTTCACAGAGTTCGACCTCCAATAAGAAGGCGTGTGCTTATTTTGCTGTTTACGCTGATGACGACGCACATTTAAGAAAAACATGTAATCCTCTCTGTCCTCTGAACACAACAGGACACATGCAGCCTTTTGTTCACTGTTATAGTATTTCAGCTCATTATGAAAAATAATTCCCTCATTTCTGAATTTATTCTTTTCTTGAACTTTTAAAGGATTTTCTGGTTTGTATGAGTCCTGACATCCCTCTGATTCAGTATATTCATGTTTACCCAGTCTGAGTTTGAAGGTTTTAAACTCATATCTCTGGGTATGATTTCACCACACTGACCACAGCTTTCAGGGACGTGTGAACCAAACCTTCTCTGATCGTTGGCTGTGTGGAAAAAGAGGGGGACCTTTTCAAAGCATTGCTCCCATGTGGCCTCCAAAAGGAGAGCACGCTGCTTTAAGGCCATGTCTAGACAAACTTATCTCTGAGTTTTAAGGCCAGGGAAACGCTGGGATTAGGATATGATCCCCTCGAGCATACGGGATTATTCAGTTTACTGTATATACTATAAGAGGTGTGGTTTAAAGCCTCTGCTGTGGTCAAAATGCTCAGCATATCTCCGGCCATAATATTCAAATGAGAATAAAATGAGTTATTTTTAATGATTAGTTTATTTAGCGTATTTTCTGGACTATAAGCCGCTACTTTTTTCCGATGCTTTGAACTTAAACACCGGTGTGGCTCATGTATCGGCGGCACAAAGGTCGTTAGCTTTTTACAAGCTAGCAAGCTCCGTGCCGCTGAGACATTTAGCGTCGTCACATCAGACCCGGTCAGAGTGGACCACATGAAACTGTTTGAATAAATTCAATAGCGGCTTATAGACAGGTGTGCTCAATAGTCCAGAAAATAAGTAAGTTTTTTTTGTTAAATCTTCATGAGCAAAAAGTCTCTCAAGTGAGTCTTGGTCAAGACGACAACAGAGATTGTGTTTAGAAAATTACTGTTAAATCACATAATCGCATCAATCAATTTACAATTTACTCTAGTTTTTGGAAGCACTTCAAACTAATTTTTTACAGTCAAAACACTGCAGAAGTTTCTCAGCATGAACACATAAAAGTGAAATTCTGGGTTAAAATTAAAGGGAGGTCACATCCTGAAATGTCCAATAATCTCAGGATGTGTGACCACATCACTCTTCCAGGATTCTTCCAAAAATAAAAAAATAATTATTCAAAAAGTCCGTTTCCCTTTGTGTATTCAGGGAACCCTCCACCTGATCTCATAATAATCTAATTATAAAGTCCTGACTCACCAGTGACCAGCACAGAACCCTACTGGGAACCTGGTATGTCAAACTAAGTGGTTCCCGAACGTGTCTTGAAGACATATGTCATCCCGTAGAGCTCATTGTCTCCCCAGTTGTGAGGAGGAAGTGATGCTGGAGGCCGGAGGTGGAGCTGTGAAAGGTAAAGAGGCTGTGAAGGGGAGGAAGGAAACTCACCGTGCTGCTACTGGAACCACCACCTCTGTTTATTTTCCCTCTCTGTCTCTCAGATGAGGTTCGGGGAAAAGACAAGGGGCACCACAGGGAGGGACGTCCTTTGAAGAAAGTGTCCCAAGTATTTATAGTAACAACCGACATTTATAGAAACAGTGGAATCCCCTGGATGTGATTCACCGCTTGTTGCCTTTGAGGAACATATTATGTGAAAGACGCTGGAGACTTGGAGGAGCTGAATCAGACGGTGACACCTGAACATCCTCTGCTCTCCTTGCATTTCCTCCTCTTTGTTCCTTTATCTCAAACCCTCCCACACGGCCTCTCTAATCAGCTCCCTCCATGTCGAGATCAGCACCAGGGAGAAAACTGTGTGAGTAGATGTTGAGACAGACGCCTGTATCAGCAGCACAGGAGGATGTGGTGGACACTGGTCGGTGGTTGTCCTCGGCTCGCGTTAGCATCTGCGTTCTTGGCTTCAGTGAGGCGTCCTCCTCCGGTGTCCCGCCCACCTGAACATCTTCTCCAACCTGTGTCCTGACTCTGCTCACAAGCTCGTGGTTGTTTTTCAGGCAGGAATGAGGGAGGCAGCTGCAGGAGACAGACGAGAGATTAGTGTAAAATGTAGTGAGGGGAGACGGGTCAGGAGGTCGGCAGAGAAACTGTGGAGGAGCAGGATGAAAAAATAATGGTCTCGCTGTGGATTTTCTGATTAGCTGGAAATTTTTGTTATGAATTTATTATTCTAATCTGCTGACCTCCTGTCACATTTATGTATTATTAATGAGGCTTTTAAAGTTTTGGACATTTTATTGTGTAAAGTAGGAGGCACAAAGGGCAGAGAAAGGAGCATTACATACAACCAAGGCTTTGTTGTTACAGTTTGTGGAGTTTTACCTATTTTAGCAGCTCACCTACAGAGAAGCTTTGGAAATGTTTTTTTTTTTTAAAAAGTAATTTTTCCAGCAGTTTAGACACCAAAAAATACCAAATTAACAGAAAGATAATACACTCATAAAAAATGTTCATACGGCAATTTTCCCTAATTACAATGCAGTTTGTAACTTCAATGAAACATAATATCTGGTAATTTGTGGTGTTTTTTTGGTTCATTATTAAACATTTACACATGTAAAAACAATGAAAGTGATAAAATCTCATTAATTCCATGTTTTTTGGGGGGAAAATGTCAAGATATTAAATAAATCTATGAAATCTTAGTGGAAAATGCTTCATTTTACTGTTAAAAGTTATATTTACAGTATTCAACTTGAATCTCACAGTCTAAAAGTAATGTATTCATTATAAAAAATAAATATTTGTGAAATTTTGAAAAATGAGGGAAAATATTTTACTTTATGTAAAAACCGATATGAGTGGATGTTGGTGGGCCTCTCACCCACTGCCACAACCCAGATGAATAAGTGGGTATAGATGGATGGATGGATGGATGGATGGATGGATGATGGATGGAGGATGGATGGAGGATGGATGGATGGATGGAGGATGGATGATGGATAGATGGATGGATGATGGATGGAGGATGGATGGATGGATGGATGGATGGATGGATGGAGGATGGATGGAGGATGGATGGATGGATGGATGGATGGACGATGGATGGATGGATGGAGGATGGATGATGGATAGATGGATGGATGATGGATGGAGGATGGATGGATGGATGGAGGATGGATGATGGATAGATGGATGGAGGATGGATGGATGATGGATGGAGGATGGATGGAGGGGGGGTGGGGGGGGGGGGGGGGGGGGAGGATGGAGGATGGATGGATGGATGGAGGGTGAAGGGTGGATGGATGGAGGATGGATGGATGGATGGTTGATGGATGGTGGGTGGGAGGATGGATGGATGATGGATGGATGGATGGATGATGGATGGATGATGGATGGATGATGGAGGGATGGATGGATGGATGATAGATGGATTGATGGGTTGATGGACAACGGATGGATGAGGAGCAGAAACCAGG